>JARWCS010251330.1:0-2500 GCA_034783895.1 Geukensia demissa
CCAAACATATTCATCTACAACATTTTCAAACAAACAGATCCTTGTTAACCACAGGTCTGAAATATCTTCTTTTGGACAATGAGGACGAGTCGAACCTTGCCTTTTTATTCTGGATACCAAAACTACATAAGTGTCCATTTCAGAAAAGATATAGAGCTGGTTCATCAAGGTGCTCCACGAAGCCGATTTCTAAATTATTTACAACTATATTGTCGACAGTTATGGAAGGCCTTCAAATATACTGTGATGAAGTACAATGAAGGTGATATTCTCAAAATGCTGGACTTTCTGATTGACAACGTTTTTGTAGAAACTGGTGGGCGAGTTTTTCTCAAATTGTTCGCCCCTCCTAGCCTACTTGTTTTTTGTAGTCCTTTGAATTAGAAGCCCCAAGAAAGAAAACTTGTTACTAAGATTTACAACAAACGGTATAACTATTACTTTCCTATTGTAAACTTCCCATATTTAATTGCCAATATTCCTGTTTCATCTGCCTACGGGTTTCTGTTTCGCAGTTGATTCTATACTCTCGTGCCTATTCCAAGTATCAGGATTTTCTGATGAGAGCATTGGTGTTGTCATTTTCACTATGCTTGTTGTTTTTCGGGTATAATGAGAAAAAGGTTCGTATTTCAATTTTGTTTGAGCAGTTGAATTCGGACGCTTCCATCCTCGATAGTTGATTGGATTGTCCGTCTGAATTAAATCCATAGGTTCTTGTTTTCTCTTTGCTTAGAGTTTTTAGCGAATGATGATGAAAATAATAGATCATCTTTCAACTTTATTTAAAGCTGTTGAATGATAATCTAAAATATCGGTTTCATGGAGCAGACCCTTAGCTTATTCGCCAGATACTGTTTGGTGTACTTGAGATTTATGTTTAAGACCTAAGATAATTGGAAAAATTACTCTAAGTCATTTATGCTCACAAATTTTCCTCTAAACTACTTAAAATTTAATTGTTCTTAATTATCTTTCTTTCGGCGACCCTGCCTGCCAATTAAGATAGCGCCACGGACAATGTTATTCAAACTTGGCACCCAATAAGATCTTATATTAGTGCTTGTCTAATGTGAGTCATTCTTATATCGAATGACCGCATCATTTAACAAAGACTTCCACCAAATTTTGATTGTGGTTCGCGAATGATGTTAAGGTAATTCACATATTTTCCCCAATATAATTAAAGCATTCTAGCATTCTTACAGTTTGGGATGAAATAATACCAGTACATAATTGCCAATTCAACCAATGGTGTTTATTGAATATGCATTTAGTATCAAACCACAGATTACATCTATTTTTACCAGGATTTGCAAAATGAAAATAGACCATGTGACCAAAACAAACGCAACTGATTACTAACAACAAAATGAATAAGTACAAGAGCAAGATGACCGCACAATCTTTCAAATTTGGAAATGTTTAAACCTAGAAAATGCGTCATGATAGAAAACTGCTGCCACTTGTAGTATTTTTGGCGCAAATGTTAAATATTTATAGTTTTATTGAAAAATTTACAAGATTGCTTGAGATACGATGCATATTGTCCCGTTCTCTTCAAAATAAAAACGTTCAAATACAAGTGGCAGCAATTTTCTAAAATATGTGATATTTTCGATTTAAAATTGAATCAACAAAGCTTTAATCAGCGAAGTCTTTCCCTTGTACTTTTTCTATAAAATGTTAATGTCGTCCATTTTTAATATTTCAGATATTGAATATCAAGGTGCAGATCCGTGAATATTTATCGTAGCCATACCGATCTTGTGAAAAGTAATTTTAGCGGGACTTCCAAATTACGTTACGATGCAATTTAGACAAAATAGAAAATAAAAACTGTTAAAAATTTGTGATATTGACATATGTTCAGCGTTTTACAAACTTGTGTTAATTTTATTGTTAATATATACCAGTTAATAAAGATCTGAAATAGCACGGACTATTCCATTCCCTGCAACAGGGTTATCAACTCTTCAGTTTATATTTTTTATGGTTATATAAGACACGTGCATGCCATTCAATACACATTTTTTATTATTTCTTTTCTACAATCTTCATTGGTCTCCAAAGTAGATATACTTTTTTCAATTTCTTAATTTTGCAAACGTCAAAATGACACAGATGCCCTATACATGAAACATGTCCTAATATACCAAGAAAAGAATAAAGACCACGAGAATAATATAACATGAATCTTGCGTATTCACCATGCAATCTATCCTCCATCATCAAATGCCTCATTAAAAAAATCATTTTTAACTGTATACATGAGACTGGACATCTGTACACCAAAAGTCAGGATTCCTTTTGAAATCAACAAAGCTACCACAATTACCATGATAAATGCTGATGCTTAAACTAAACTAGCAGTTCTTCAGACTACCATCAGTATGAATTAAACTTTCCTTGTATTATACCAACAAAATGCAAAAAATATCTTTTTAGTGCAAGTGTGGGCAAGGTCTCATGAAAGAGACAATGTGATGAAACAAAATAA
>JARWCS010251330.1:5000-13408 GCA_034783895.1 Geukensia demissa
ATATTTAATTTACCCCAAAAATAATAATAATATAAAAATAATCTTAAAACATATAATTTTGCTATGTTTTAACATAGTATTTCCAATTTTATTTATAAGGAAATGTGAGTTGCTGAAATTAGAATTAAAGATAGATTTTAATTAAATTCATTGAAGTGGATGGTTAGTTATTCTAAATTACTTAACTTATCTATAATGTAATGTTATGAATGTTTATCATTTTTCATTGACCTTGAAGATCCTAGCTTTTCAAGTTATCATGAAACCTAAGTCTTGAACTGTACAAGTTGCAAAAAGATTACATAAAGCAAAGCTTACGCTATAATTGCCCAGTGATCTGCTAACTTGTTGATCAAATCAAGCTAAGAAACTGTATATAATGGGATGAAAAAACTCAAGATGTTTTTTTAGTCAAGTAGACGTTCGGGGAATAAACCAATTTTTCTACTCAGAAACATTATATATTTTTAGAGTTAATGAAAAAAAAATTTCTCTAAATTGTTTTAAATACAAAAAAAATGTTTGACCACCCTTTTTATTATGGTCCAGATACCTTAATGCAAATTTTACTTAAAGGTATAATGAATGGTGGTTTTTCATATGTTTTGCTAGTAAAAATTTCATATAGCACCGATATCCACACTGGTCACATTGTATCAGATTAAAGTTTTCATGAACCCATCTGATCATGAATGGTGGTTTTTCATATGTTTCACTAACGAAGATTTCATATAGCACCGATATCCACACTGGTCACACTGTATTGGATTAAAGTTTTCATGTATCCATTTGATGTGAGATTTTAGCATATGGTTGTAATAAAATGGCTTGAAACATATTGGACAGCTCAGTTTCTTCTTAGAATGTTTCAGTTTCTTGTGCATATCTAATGTCTTTTTGTTAGATAATATTTTATTACAGATTGAGCATGTCACTGGACCAACATCATTTTCGTCCTTTCTTGAATATTTTTTATCTGTATATGTTGTTTCTGTCATGCCAAAATGAATTCTGACATGTCCCCGTAAGTCGTTTCTACAACTGAACCTTTCCCCACATCTATGACAGACAACTTCTCCAGTCGATTTAATACGGGAACCATGGGTAACATCATGCTTAACAAGAAGGTATTTATTAAAGAAACCTTTACCACAAAGACTACAAATGTGGGTTGGTGCTCCATGCCTTTTCATGTGTTTTGCGAGGTATTCTTTACTCTTAAAGCGTCTGTTACAGATTGAACATGTCAGGGGACCGCCGATGTTGTCTTTCTTTTTTCTATACAAACAGGACATATTGCTTTCTGTTTCTGTCATTCCAAAATGAGTTCTGATATGTCCCCATAAGCTACTGGTACACTTGAAATCTTGTCCACATCTATGACATATGATATCTCCAGTTAATTTATCATGTTTTGAATGTGAAATATCATGCTTTACAAGTAGGTGCTTATAAAAGAAACCTTTTCCACAGAGGCTACAAATGTGAGTTCGACTTCCATGTCTTTTCAAGTGAATTGACAGAACTTTTTTACAACTAAAGTCTTTGCCACATTTCTCACAATAAAATCTTGTACAATTTTCAGTATTGGATTTCCGCATCGCTAACAAAGTAGTCCTTAAATCATTAGAATTTTCATTGTCGGAAAAGTGAACCTCCATGTGAGCCTTTAAATCTTTAAACAATGTAAAACTTTCATTACAAGTATCACACTTGTACCTCTTCAAGTTTCTTAACCTGGTTCTTTTATTTTCTGCAAATCTACGCAATTCTAACCCTCGCTGATATCTCAACTGACGTTCACTCTCTGGCACAAAATGATTCGTTACAAAATGCTTGTATAAATAACCCACAGTTGGACAAGATCTTTCACACAAATGACATGAAAACTGTTTAGTCTCTAAATCTTGATGCTTCTGTTTAACATGTGTTTCAAGCTCCGACTCGTCAGAAAAACTGGTCAGACATTTGAGACACCAAGTACTGTTACGTCTACTATCTGACAGGGATACAGTACCATCAGTTCCAGCTTCAGAACTGTCACCTCTTCTGTCTGACAGGGATACAGTACCCTCAGTACCTGCTTTCGTCATATTTATTTGTATCCACTCATTAATGTGAGTTGAAATCAAATGTTTTCGGAAGTTTAAAAAAGACAGGATATTTTCACTGCAAAACCAACACTTGTAAGAAATATTTTTCCTATCTACCTTGGCATTTTGGCTTGATGAATCACACTGATGTTGTGATATATACAACACTCGACAGATTCGACATGATCTTACACCATCATGATTAACACTTAAATGGGCGTGAAAGTAAATCTCCTGTTTAAAACTTCTTCTACACAAGTCACATCTATATAAAAGTTTTTTCTTTTCTTCGTTAGAGTTTGATTGTTTATGACCAGAAGTTGCAAGTCGGCATATATGTTTTGTTTCATATAACTTTTTACAGAGTCGACATGACCTTATGCCATCATGTTTAGTACCTAAATGTGCAAGAAAAGAATCTTCATCTTTGCATTTTGCTTTACACACGCCACATCTCCATAACTCTGTTACTTTCTCTTTCCTGGTTTTACACTTTGACTTCTTAACATGAGTCTCATTTTGTGGAGTTTCATTCTGCATTGAAGGTCTGACATCTTGCTTTGAATGTTCAGTTCCTTGACATTGAAGATCCATAGAAATGTTTTCATTGCAAGCATGAGCTATAAAACCATCAGGATAAAACTCACCCTTGCAAACAAAACAATGAATGATTGACATTTTATGGTCTTCATATACATGCATGCATAACATTTCACGGGATTCTAATTTTATGTTGCAAATTCTACATTTCTGCACAACCTGTCTCTTTTTACATGAATCCAAATGTCTCAAGTAGCTTTGGTAGCCATTAAATGTTAAAAGACATGTACTGCATTGCATTACCTTATGTATCTGAATAACATGAGACTGCAGAGACTTTTCCGTTGGAAAATTTTCCGCACAAATTTCACATTTTTTTAGCACACTATCATCAGTCTGATCTATCATACATTCATCTTCCGTGCACATCATTTTTTCGTCATGCATGGCTTTTTCGTGTTTTATCAAATTGTCAACGGTCTTAAAAGTCTTTCTACATTTCAAACACGATCTATTTCGAAACATTGCAAATTTTTTACACTTGTGACACAAGTATTGATTGAAGTTATTGAAAACGTCACTGCAAATATGACACAAAAACTGTGACCCCATGTGCTGTGTAACAACATGTTTTGTAAATGACGGACGAACACGACAGTCTAATCCACAATCCTGACATATCAGAACTTTTGAGTCCCGTCCACGTGGACCGAGGTAACAACATCCATGACAGGTCATATCATCAAAATTTTCAAATGTTCCACGACATGTCTTACACACCCAATCCTGGTTCCCTTGATTATCATTGCATCCATCTTCCATTGGAAGCTCTTTTGTAACAGAACCAGCCTTTATACCTGGGAGTCCTGTAGCCGATTTGTTTTCATTACAGTGAGGAGATATGCAGATCGTTGTGGCTTGTGGGTGAGTTACACATGCATGCCATCTTATCTGTTTAATCAAATCACTCCCAACAAATGTATGGGTAGGTTCACAAAGTCCACATTTCCAAATATTTGTGTTCCACGACTTAATAATTATACTTTCAGGGTCGCATTTCAAGTTGGTTAATATCACCCTTATATCCAATGTACCATCTGCATTATATTTACCTGTGTCTGATTTGTTTCTATCTATCTCATCACTTACAGAATGACTTGGTCCGTCTTTAGTCTTAGACTGATGTAGTTTTTTACTCAGCTCTAAACATACGTGATCTGAACATTTACGCTTCTTATTAGAGGAATCTGAATCGCTGGTTTGTAAACCTGATTGATGAGAACTATCCGATGGAATATTTACATGTATCCTGTCTTCAAAGTCATACAAAATGCTGAAGTTACTGGTTGTAGAACTGGTGTTTTCCATGGTCTTATTAGCCAATCCAATTACCTTTGCATGCAATGTGGAAAAATCCTCTTTTATACGTGAAATTTTTGACTTGTAAAAAATTACAGTGTCAAAAAACATTTTAATGTCCTCTTTCCTATGTTTACCTATATAATCTGGCTCAGTATGCGATATGATTAGGTGTCCTAGTAGATTCCTGGCATACCAGAATGTCTTGATACAAAATCTGCATTTTAATTTCCCTTTGGACTTTGGAACAATATCTGCATAATTATCTGTTCTCAAGTATGCTACAAATGGAATAAAAAATTTGGTCTTTTCGTATCCTTTGATTTGTAAGAGTTGTCTCCCATATTGCAAGGTATATTGATATTGTTATAATGGTGAAATAAAGGTTTTTATTTATTTTTTTTTTTATTTCAGATACAAATTTAATGCAAAAATCAATCTTTTTGTTTATTTTACCTGAATGTGCATGGGACTATAATTTTTATCTCTTGGTAAATATTATGGATTCTGTGAAAAAAAGAATATTTAAAGCTTTTTCACATTACAACTATAATGAAACACCATGATGCATGGGAGATAACTCTTACAAAAAAACATGCAAATTACGGATGCCCAGGTTATGAAAATCAGGAATTTAGCATCTTTATTTGAATACTGTCCATTTTTAGAACCAAAAGACAAAACAAGTGTGGACACTAAAATGTCTCGCATATAAACACAGCTTTGATCCTATAAATACATGGCTACATCAAGTCTTGTTTGATATAAGTATATCACACCATTACAGGATTCCCACTGTTCTCCTGACATAAAATTCAAGGTTTTTTTCAAGTGGTGTTCAAGCATGTTTTTTCAATAAGCTGACCATCATGGTCTTTATCCAACTCATAAAAACAAACAGATGTAAACAAGCACTATCGAGACCACAATTTTATTTTCGATATGCCCCTTTCGACTCGTCCCATAACTTACCTTTATATCGCATTTAAAAAATTATCTTGGGAAGGAAAGACAAATGCATGAGAAGTTATCCATTTTTTCATAATTCTTTTTTCTAGGGTTTTTCCTTGGCTTTTTCAATTTTATGTAATTTCCAGGTCCTTTCCCCCAGGAGAACCTCATTTAAAAAACTGGAGTTTCCCCCAGTTTCATAGTAGCGTGGGAACCCTGATCTAATGTGTGAATACTTCATAGACTAAACCAAAGTCACTGAGTAATTGATTGATTGAATGTTGTTTAACATCCATTGGCAAGTTGAGAAATGGACTTTTATGTGATAATTTGATGCATTTCTGTAATTATGAAATTTAGCAGCAATATGAAATTATTGTATGTGTCTTTCAACCTATAAATATATTTTTTTTTTAAATTATCAAGGAAAACATACTGGTTAACAAAAATGTCTGTGAATTAATTTTTTCGGTACTTCTACATCATTTATTGATTTCGTCAGTTCAACATCAAATTTTCTGATTTTGTCAAAATTATGCAATAGGAACAAAGCCTTAAAAATGGTGGTGGATAATTTTTTGATATTGTATCCAGTTTTGGCCTTCATTTGCAAGATACAATGAAGATGTTTCCAACTGGCAAAAGATACCATATCATTTGAAAGCTGGCTGGGGTAGGAAACTGTTTTTAATTTCCAGAATTGCGCTAAAGTTTTTCTTTGCAAGAAGAGAGTTGTGGCATCTAATCCATTAGAAAACACTTCAGTTGTGAAACATAGCATCAAGATCGACATTATTTATCAGTTAGTGGCATACATTTTAGATTTAGCCTTTGTTGATAAGGGGGGTATCTCGACAGTCCCCCTTCTAGGCCATTGTTCGACAACAGGTTGCAAAATAATGGCTAATCACCATCGAAAGATTCGGTTAACAATTATCCCACTTGCAAACCATTAAATGATTCCTGTATTTTTTAAAGTTGGAAATTTGATTTGGTTTTTGTGTAAAAAATGAAAAGTTTGATATCAAATCCAAGGTTAACCATAAACATGTGATCCCATGAGTTATTCAAAAAAAGAGACTCTTCAACAATGTCTTGAAAGGGAGATAGATCATAAGATTTTATGAGGTAATTTCGTTATATACTCAAATTTCAACATTTGCGAAATCTTATAGTTTACGAGTGCTGCAAAACTTTTTTTGAGCAGTATTTATAAAATTCCTGATCTGCAGTATTCTGTATCAGTGGAATAATTTTGCTTTGATACAATCACACTGATTTGCAACATACCTTCTCTTACTAGTTTTGCTGACTTTGATGCAGATGTTACATCTTCATTAAACTTGCTAAATGGACCTGAAATAAATAAGCATTTGTTTTTACAAAAAAATTCTTTGTTTACCAAATGTTCCACAAATACCTTTTTTTATAAAAGACAGCTGAGGTGCTTCGCAAGTGAAGCATGATACATGTATAACTGCAGCATGAAAGGTGACCAAATGAACCTTTGGGAAAGTGTAGACACAGTATTTTGCTGGATATAATATGTACTGAACACAGTAATATGACTGAATCAGTGATCATTTTGACCCCAATATCATCACAACTGGCATTACTTTTATTGCATTGTTCATAAGGAATGATTTGGAAGAACCCCAATCAAAATTAGAAGATTTTTTTTTTAATTCCATAGTTTTTGAAACGAAAGTTTTTCCCAATTGGAACTCTTTTATCTTGAAAATGGTAAGAGATTGAGAGTAATCAATGACATACTCCTGAAAGTTCTCATTGAGAACTGGAGGCACAGCAACCGCCTGCAAAGTTCATCTTTTCCTCAGCATGTTATATTCTGCTGTTAGAGCCTTAGTTGACTTTGTGTCAAAAGTTTAAGTGTTACAAAAATAACAGTCTGAGAGTCTTTGGTAAACTCATCAGATACACAATGATAAGACATACAGTACCAGGAACATTAAAGTGAATATGAGTCAATGAAGCATGAAATGTAGGTCAAAGTGACCTAATTTATTTTGGATGCTGACAGACTCCCAACAACCCATCCACACCAAGCTAAATGATGGTAGGATATAAAGTACCTGAGAACTAAACTCAATCCTAAAAGTGAACCTAATCAATGAAGGATGAAATGTAGGTCAAAAAGGTTACTTAATTGTAGGTCATGTAGTATCAGATATCAAGTAGGACCCCAAACTGATTCGAAGTCATTCAACCATTAAATATGGCTCATGTGACCTCAATTTTTGTGGTGCATGTGTGTTGCACCCTAGTGGACCTGCATATCATAAATTATTGTTGTACGCTTTTAGTTATTGAGAAATAGCCATGCACGTGGAAATGGACACGGACGCCGAGGGTATTCAATAGTCCCCCTCTAATTCATATATGAAATAAATATTCTCATAGTCTTAATTTAAACTATGTTCTAATGTGGCAGCCATGTTAGATGACGTACAGAAAAACAGTAGGGTAACTAATTCAAACATGCAAATTATTGCATTTTTTATGTTACAATGCCATCATAATCAAGACAATAACTTCTTTAAATTCTTTAAAAAATCCAATATTTTGTGGATTTTCCTAAATTAAATATTTTTTGCTAACCCTGAAAATCATGTAGACCCACACAATATTGAACCAAATGCTTATCTTTATAACTTTTCTGATGACAAAAAATTTTGGTGGTCTATGTTTAAATTCTTAAATATGAATGTCAATTCAAAACTTATTGCGAATGTTGGAATTGCGACAATAATGCAAGTTTTATTTTTGTAGCTTTTTGAAAGGTGTAACACAACATAACTAGAAATTTTCGGAATGCAAGTTCTAATTATTGCGATTACAATCCTGTCGCATTATTTGCAATAATAAAAACATTGCTATAATGTCTGAATTTACAGTTTTTAGCTTAAGGGAGAAAAGTTCTAAAATATGAACTTTTTCATCAATTTAAAACAATTAAATCAAACATATTTGGTTACCATATGTTATGTCCGTAAGACACCAAATATAAAATAATTATTAATTGCAGTTGTAAAATGTAAAGCTTGATTATATTACATCATGTTGTCCAACTTTTCATAACATGTGTCTTAGTGTGTTATTTTTATTTCATTTTCATCTTTGACAATGAAGAAAAGGGGGAGGGTTCATATCTAACAAAGTTAAACTCTGTGTCAGAGTTTGTTGGAATGAGTAAAATGGCTATAAAAGAAAAACTGTCTGCCGTATATTTATCAAATAGCGTTTATTTTGAAGACTGAAAAATGTGCAAGCAAGTTGCAATAATACTTTTTAGTAATCACGATGTATTTTAAATTGCGAGTTTTTAATTCTCTACGGGGAATTTACATTGTAAAATCCGCCATTTGTGTGCCGGAAGTGGCTCTTTGCACGCGCTAGCGCGAGACCGGGAGTACACATTGTCAACGCTGCGTAATAATTAAGTAA
>JARWCS010251440.1:0-13406 GCA_034783895.1 Geukensia demissa
GGCGAATGACCGTCTCAACGACAATAATAAAATATATAATATTTTATATATGATGTCATTTTCTTTTCACACCTATAACATTCACATTAACACTGGAAGAGCATTTTTTAGCACTAGTGGAAAACTGAAAATATTTTCCCTGATCAAGGAAACAATATCAGTTTTTCTTTCACAGCTTCTTAGGCCGAAGGTATCCCATCTTTTTGCTAGAGCGAAATTTTCTAAGAAACCTGACACCAAAGGTTATGATGGTCCTAGACATTTGTAAACTATAAACAACAGTGATTACATTTCAACTATATCTTTCACTTATTCTTTGACAAAGAAGAAGCTACACCCAAGAATTGTTCAGCTGTTTCGACGACACTTGAGTGTAAATACAGATTGATTATTCTCAGAAGAAAAGAAATTATACCAGAAAGACTGGTTGAGTTTTAGGGTGAATAAGGAATAAATATGGATTTCAAAATCCTTAGATTTCAATTCCCACTGAGAGGCCGATGGTCTAAAAACCAAAGAACTTGCCATTTGAAATACTACACTTATTATCATTGAAGGACTCGTTCTGTGGATATTTTTGAAAAACATAAGGGTTTTCTGTTATTTTGTAAAGAACAAAATCTGAGATCAGAAGTAGCAACAAATTAACTTGAAGGTGAAAAGAAGAGCAAATTACACATTTCCTGTCGATAATTACTACTCCTAAGAAAATCTGGTCATTGTTTCTTGCCATAATAAAACATAGCCCTATACTAACTATCGAGTGTATTGGCAATGTCATCATCTTAGAAGAATGGCTCCTCTTGTTAGGACCAGGATGATGGGAATTTTGCTTCTTATTCGACAAAAAAAATCTCTGGATTCTAAGGAAACACCGTCCTTCTGCTCCGTATCGATGTTGACAGGATCAGGAGAGTGGGAAACGTTTTCGTTCTCCATCCGGGAGAAGTTTATCAAATAAAAAAATGGGCACTAAACAATCCCTATGGGAAGCTAATAAAGCCTTAAAATCCTCACTGGAAAATGCAGCTGACACTTGATGTCTATTACAATAACAATAACCCAACAAAACAGACGATATGGCGAAAGGGATATAAGACGGAAAACCAGAACCAGACAGGAACCCATGGTCGTCCAGGCCATATTGACCTATAAAAAGCATCACTGAAAGCAAAAAGATTTCACGACAGGTGCTGCACGTGGGACCAAGTGAGCTTATCCTTCCGAAGTACCTAACCTTCTTGTTAATTTAGGAGTTCGTGATTTGACACGATCCCAATTTTAACATTCTAGTTTGACACTAATTTTGACAATAAGAACTCATCGACGGGTGCCGAGCTCTTGATACGGGGCGCTTACCCTCCGAGAACACTTTTGTTTCCGTTTTCCAGTTTGTTTCGAGTTTGCCTAGTCTTTTGGACTACGCACTTTTGATCTCTCAAATGGGTATTATACACTGGATTTAATTCCCGACAGGATAGATTTAGAGAAAACCCCACTAGAATAAGTGACTATATAGATGATGGGATAAGAATCAACTGACCTAATAATAAAACAAGTGGCCTTTGAATAGAGTTCCAACTGGGACGAAAATGTCTAAAATGCAAATCAAGGGTCTGGTCCCTAGAATTAAAAATCCTCCAAAAATCAACTGACACTAACATGACAGTAAAATAGGAAATTAGAATATTATTATCCAAAATAACATCTGTTCGTTACTAAACACAAGAGTGAGAGTTCAAAAGTATATTGACTATGGATGGACATTGTGGACTTCCATTCGTATTATTGAATAGTAAATATATAGGTAATTTTACTGTATGTATCCTTTTACCTTTAAGTAATTGTTTTGTTATAATATCAAATATACAGTATCTTGTATTCATTAAAAGAACAACTACGGTAATTTTTTTTCTTTAGTTACGAAATTCACGTATGTTACACAGCAAAGCGATATAAAAAAATCATGAAAACATAATGTGAAAATACCTCTAAATTTATAATTGTTACGTATTCATTGTAATAATCTTAAACTAAAATTAGACAGTTTTTGGATAGTTGCTATCGAGAAGAACGGTAGACTTGATGCACGAGTGAGCCGTCTGACTTGTAATCCACTAATTTCCCTAAAATAGGTAACTCACATCACCTTAGTTGCTTCGACTTTAGTTCAGAAAACGCGCTTTATGGTTGGCGAAAAATTTCCAAACAAAATTAAAATCTAAAATCCTCGTTATGGACATATGATAATATGTGGACTATAAGTTCTACTTTTTCTGTTTTCATCTCTTGAAATTGTAATCATTACCCTCATTTATTCTATTATTCATAAACCTCATACCTTTCACTGAACTGATTCTCTCATGGTTGAGTAATTATTTCTTAAAACAATACCCAAAATCTACCGAAAAATCTAGGAAATTTAGAAATAGATTTAACTATCCCATCGGTACTTTATAATTAACAATCAAATTTGGAGTACTATATATCCATAAAGAATGTCAATAATAACAGACAAATACATCGGTAATTTAAATAATTCATACAATTTAAGGTAAAATTATGGAAAATTTGGCCAAATTTTGGTAGATTTCGACGTGACAAAATATTAAAAGCCAATATAAATTTTATTTTATTTCATTTGTTTTTAATGTATAAAAATTTCATACAATTTAATCTAATATTATGGGAAGTTTGGCCAAATTTTGGTAAATTTCGACGTGACAAAATATAAATTGCCCATATAGATTTTATTTCCTTTGATTTATTGTAAAAAAATTTCATATGTATTATTGCGAATTTCTATTATTATTATTATTTTTTTTTTTGACAAATGAAAAGATAATGGATGAATCCCAAAGCCCAAGTTACACAGATTTTGATATGCCATACCAATCAACGTGTAAACATATAGCGTATAACAAAATTGTGGAGGTCCTTGGCTTATTTTAGGAACGATTTATTGATTTGATCGACCTTTTTAATCACATGATTTAAAGGTGGGGATGCATTTATTTGTAAATATTTTTATCACACACTTACTTCAAATTAAAGGCATAATTTTATCTCGATACATAACCACAATTTTTAGGGGTTAATTGTTTCAATATAACCAAGCTGCCTGATAAAGCTACTTTATTCGGTATTATTCGCATGCTTTACCTTTACTTTTCGGAGCATTAATCACACTGCTCTTCGGGCATTTCCGGAATAAAGGTACATTTTAAAAACATCATTATTAACCTTTAGGTAACCTTATAAGGTAGAATGCAACAATAGACGAAGCATTTGTCTGCGGTTACCCTTGGGTAACTCAATGTATCTTGAGGAGCTTATCCGAACGCAGCCAAATCTACTTCCGGAATTTATCGCATGCTTCGCCGTCTATATGTTAAAATATCATATATATAATTTAAATTCTAATGCAACAGTATTTGTTACGTTGATTTTGATTGGATGACGTCGAAATTTTCATTGCATTAAATCCACGTTTGATGCCGCTGGAGAAACTGCGCACGCGCCGACGTAAAATATATATTTTTTAAAAGAATTTGGGACCTTTACAGATTCACCTAGGTTGTGGATATGTGTCCATTATAAATTGCCTTAGAACAACCTGAAGATGTCGGTCATTAATAAGTTATGGATTGTTTTCTCATAGACAATCATACAACATATTGTTTTTCTGTATTACGCTAGATACATGTAAATATAAATGCATTTTCTAAAAATATAAATTCTGAAGGGAAAACGTTATAAAAGAAAACCACGGAAACAGAAGGTCCAATAAGTTTTGATTTCGGCCCAGAAATTTGCCCATCATGGAAACTTAGGTATGATTATATCTAACACTGTTTGTTGAGTAGAAACATATATATTCTCTAAATAAGTCCTGCTTTATTTTTGGTATAAGAATGTAACCTATCAAACTACATAACAGATGTAAAAATGAGGTGTAGCACGGATGCGGTCAACATCGAAATAGTAAAAAAAAGTATAAATTAGACGTTTTTGTCTAATTTGTTAGATTTTCAGTTTTAAGATGAAGTTTGAACGGTTAACCCAATAAATTTTCGATTTTTTGTAAAAGCTAAGTATATATTGAGTCTTAAAGAATTGATATCAAAGTTTAAAAAATATAAAATTTCAAATTTATACTTGACTTTATTTTTGGGACCGGAAACGGTCTTTAAGACAGTGCAAAAAACCAGAAGTATTTATAAGAAATCCACGAAATATGCAAATGTCTGTAATGTAATATTCTAATACAATGTTTATTTTTCGAAAAAAAAAAGAATATTGACTTACTGTCAAATCATCATAAAGTTGACGCCTACTGAATGTATAAAAAAGTTTACATAGAAATTTATATACCCGGCGAATTAACGAGTGCATATTCCTAGTTAAGATGTTGAGTAGCACAGTTGAAATTACACTGGGCGATACGGAGGTTCGTTCGTTTAGAATAAAAATACGTATGTTTAATAAGGAATGTAATGAAAATAGAGTGGTTAAGATGTCTCTCATAGCATGCCTTATATTGTACATGTACCAGAAAACATATGCAATAACAGTATATAATGCAGCACAACATTTTTTTCATTTTGGTACATTTTTTGATGTTAAGTAGTAATATTTGAATTTTTTTTCAAACCACTATGCGTTCGTTGATAGCAAGTGTAATAAGTCTATTAGGATAATCTTGATCTTCATACTCCCAAAATGATAAAATTAATATATAAACATCTTAGAATACTTTAGATTTTTTAAATTATTCTAAGGTAATTGGAAAGTTTTTTTTAATTTAAATTTGTTTGATAAACGAATGATCTTTGTATGGCGTTTAAACGAAAGAAATTGAAAAACTGGCCAGAGATCAATTAAAAAGGCTACAGTATACTTTTTTGTTCTTAGTTCTCCTCTGTACAAATAGATTTCCTAAATAAACATTAATTGTACTCTAGTTACAAGTATGGTTACAATGTTATGTCAAAATATTTATGATCATTTAAAAGACTGGCATTATTTAATTTGTGTATCTATGTTGTGCATATACAATTGGACAAATTTATTAACTACGACACCATAGCTGTTGTCAGGGAGTCTTTGCTTTTATGTCGGTCAGATTTCAGGGGTTGTCTGTGAACTTTCATCGTTGTCTTGCTTTCTGCTTGAAGTGTGTTTAGAGGAGATGAAATGAAATATGCAAATATAAACAATATTAAATTTTCAGTATAGAATAAACAATCACATTGGGACTACTATATATACAGATTTACATAGAACATGCAGTTAAATTTGCCTTTTGAATATTTATTATAAACATATGTAAGATGTAGATCGAGTATTTCTGGCAAATACATTTTTTTTCTTAGATATACAGAAAGTTTATGATAACTGACAGATACATGATAGTTAACCTGAAAGATTCATACTGTTTCATTTAAATTATATTTTTATATGCCAAATTGTGGTCGAGTTCGATGTTAGAATACTTTGTATGTATATAAAGTCTTGCGTTTACGATTTCTGTCTGCCCCTTTGGTATCTTCGAATTCCTTTAGCCCATATAACTTGTGTTCACTTAGATCAAATGTATAATGATTTGGTTAAATAAATACATTTGTATTTACTGCGAATATCTATTATTTCTTGTTTTTGAACAATGCAAGGATAATTGAATTTAGCCCAAAGCTCGCAGATACACATTATATTGTATGATATTTTGGTACCTGACCAATCAATCTAACATGACTGTCAAGTAGCATCTATCAATTTTTTAGGGCATTTCTCTAGGGACTGGGGCTAATTAGCCGGGAACAGTGAAAATGACTTATGACATAAAAACCTAGCTGTAACTCGATGCTCTAGGTGAAATTGTTAAACCTAAGTATCCTATGCTAACTTTAATTAGTTGGGATATACTGGACACGTTTAAAGAGTTTATCAAGCCCGTGAAGCATAATATATGAAAATGGAAGTGTATCTATTAGGAAATATCTAAATTGGTTAACGTAGATCCTAGGTTATCAAGAGTAAAAAGACTAACAGTAAGTGAGAACCATATAGTTGATTGAGTTGTCTAACTAAAGTACGATTGTATCGATTGAAAACTATCGAAAAAAATCGCACGTGGGACGAAAAATACAGCTGATCGAGTTGATAAACTCAAACTTTCAAATACTGCAAATAGAACGATCATAGGCATACTTTAGATGGAGATAGATTTAAGTAATTTAGTTAGTAAGCAAAGATAAAAGAGCATACATTAAATAGGATCACAATGTTGTATATGCCTTCTTTCGGAGGAGATGGGTACAGTTGATTGAGTTGATTGAATGATGTACGATCGTATTTAATCGATTTGATCTAAGGATAACTATCTAGGTGAGTAAATGGATACGATTATAGACTTATTTAACTCAAACTTAAACATGCAGCAAAAATATAGTAACCATACTTTAACTGGTGTAATAATAATTGATTGAGGTGATCATTCGGGATATAAGAGAATCGATTTAATATGATTATGACGGTCATATTTAAAGACTATCTGTAGGTGAGGTTGGTACATTTGATTAGGCTGATTACTGAAGATACGATTTTATTGAAAGTTGGTTACTGCTTACAAGAAAGCTACTAAACCAAGTATTTCTCATGATAATAATTAAAGTCATCAGTAAGAAAAAATTTCGGTTGTCACCATGATTTGGTTGACCGTTACGAACTATTAGTTTCACAAATTGCGATGGATATCACCCTACTGTCGTGATTACAAATTCGTACCTTTACCGGTTATCAAACATTGATTGTGATTAAACACCGGCTTTGACTACTGAGTAACATGGCCGGCGACAAGAGTGTGGCAGCAGCTGCTTCTCCTTCCGGAGCATCTGAACTCACCCAGGTTTTTGTAGGGTTCTTGTTCCTCCAGCTTTAGTTGTCAGTGTTACGTTGTGTATTCTATGTTTGTCTTTCGTTCTATTTTGTTGTCCATGGTCTTGTCTGTCTTCTGACGTCCCTGCTTTATGTGGTTTGCTGATTGAGTTGGTCGGCTGAAACATACATCAAATACGCTATATACCAAATAAGACATACTTTATAGTTCATGGAAACAATTAATCAAATTAACAAAGTTACGAGTATTGCGATTGGAGAATATGTCTCGGTTTCATTCATTGCAAATGAGTTGATTGATTGAACACTAAACATTGTACGATTGCTTAGTGTGTGGATTTGAAAACTGTCAACACAATGTATATACATATCTACAGAGCTGATATGGGCATCACATGTGGAATCAACTGTTGTTGAATAAATCAAATGTCGAATACTGTATCTTCGGGATCATGATATTCCGTCAGATGGGGTTATATTCTTTAAAACAGAAAATGAGATATCGCTCGCCTATTAAAGTAATTGTCTTTATGAAATAAAAAAATAAAGAAAAAATCATCGCGTCCTTAATTTCCCCGCTTTGTTACGAAAAAGTAAAATTTTTATCCCTCCCAAAAAATACGTTTTGCTCGCTACCATATTTGTAATTTAGTCGTCCGACAAAAGAGAAATTAATTTTCTAATGCCTATTGCATAAAGTGTTGTTTTGGTATTTTTGTAAGTGTCTGTATTGGCACGCATGCTTTTAAGTCCCAAGTCCACAGTAACTTGGCTCTACTGTCCAATTTTTCCAATTTTTCAATGTCGTACGAAATACAAACGATTTACTTCTGCAGTTCTGACAAAATCTTATAAATGGAGGAGAGTAAGAAATAATTTGGTAAACTGGGATAAAAAATCATTTTTATTAATTCGGGTAAAGTATGGCCCGCGTTATTTCTCGGATGCGTCTGATATCTCGCTTGGGATCTTCAAGTCACCATGGGGTCTTCTGATATAATGATGCCTCAAACATTATTTTTGTCTCCTATTATTTCAAAATAAGCAGCAGTTTTCTATGTCATGTCATGTCAAAACTTGATTATCACTACAATGTAAACTTACAAATTAGAATTGAAAAATAAGAAGTATACAAGATAAATTGATCATTTTCAATTAAATAACAATTTACCACATTGCCATTGCTAGCTGTAATTAAGTTGAACCTTTACCAAGACTATTAAATTATCCAGACGATTTTACATATATTTCGGTTACCATAAACATCAAACGCAATGAAATTCGAAATTGAAGAGGGAAATAAAAGATTTAACGGCGATTGAAACTGTGTTTTTTTCATTTAGATTAAATTGTTTTTATAAATAAAAGTAACAAATCAGTGAAACTAGCGCCATAGCAATTTTTTGTAGTGAAAAACATGTACGAACAAATTCAAATGTAAAACTTGTGTTCACTGAACGTTTCATGTACAAAGCTAAACATCGTACGTCGATTTCCACGAATCTTTTTTGTTGCCGCGTATTTATAAAGCTGATTATAACTCCTTAAAACCTGTCATGGATGATATGCCATCTATACGTCACTGTTTATATCCAATGAAATTCCTTTATTTCTGTAGGAAGTGTGAATCCACTACCCTGAATGTTAGCGGGAATATATGCTTACATATCCCGCTGTTAGTCATGAAGCATTCTTCTGCAACTCGTAACATTTAGGTCTTTTTATGTTGGAATGCACTACATATGATACAGAAAATCAAGTCATTATTTTTTGCTCGATACACGAAGTTCTATATAAAATAAAATTAAATCAAACAGATTTGGTTCACATTCCCACCATAAATAGGTAGATTATGAAACAGTGGCATGCATGGGGCTTGTGTAACCATGGTGAAAATCAAGGCTGCTCATACTAGAAAAACAACGTATGAACACTTGTATCAAATCAGACCTTTTCCTTGATTGCTAAACAACGTATAGTCAGTATATCTCTGCAAATACTGTCAAGGAGAGTCTCGTTTAAGTATCCATTTAAGGACGTTTAACACATCCCCAAATCCTCACTCTCAGCTGTAGAAACAATATTTATTAGACATGTTCTTTAATATGCTGCAGATGTAATAGGGCACATCTCTGGATTTATTTCTTATTATCATTAAGGGTATTCTTGGTAAGTCGATTCTATTTATGTTTTGATGAGGTGCATGTACAATTCGATTGAAAATCTCTTTCTGTAATCTATGTCACTCGATGATAGATTACAATTAAACAAATATCACTGTTTTCTTCATTTTCCTCCAAAAAGTTGCTTTTAAGACATACAAGTTCGACCATTTGATCTTTTAAAGAATGTTAAGAGAACCTGTTACTGCTCTTTTCCGATCGTCTGAAACGTAAGGGATAATTTAAATCCTTACTTCTGCTTAGATACACATATTTTGTTTGTGTTTTTGTTTAAGGATCGATCATGTTTATTTTCTTTCAACTTATTATATTCAAAGTCTTTGAAGGTACTTAACGGTTATACAGTGGGCATGGGTTTTTAAACTATAGAATGATTTTACGTTTATTTATCGTCATCATCTTCATTACCAACTGTAAGTATTAATTAAGTATTCTTGCATGTAGGGGAATTGTTTTGTATCGTTTTGCTTGCATTTTTTGTTTCTTATACGATCGTATTATAAAAAAAATCTAATTGTGTAGTTATTTGTAATGATGCTTATCGAGTGTTTTTAATAAATTTAATTGGGTATTATATAATATTTTCTAAAGCATCTTTCAATATAGAAAAGGGAGTTTTGGTATGATTGTCCATGAGATAGCCATCCAAAACGAGTAAATCTCTAACTTCTACAGGTTGCCCTAGGGCCTTTAATAAAGGACACATGCCCACACCCTGCGGCAAACTGAAAAATTCTAAAAGATTAAATGTGATGATATTCAAATATAACAACATCTACCAAGTAAGTAATAAATGCAAAACAAGTAACACTTAAACATAAAAACAACGACATCCACTGGATTACAGGTTCTTGGCTTGGGAAGTCACATAAAGTATGTTGCAGGGTTAAACATGTTTGGATGTATTCCACCCTCCACCTAACTTGGGAGGTGTTGTGTGACAATAAGCTGTACAGATCTTTAAAATATCCTCGGTGTTTCTTACAGCTAGTTCAAAATCCAAACACAGTTGATAATAAGTATGGCTCTCTAAAGCTACGACATCAATCAAATCACGTCCGGTTGGATTTATTGTAACAATATCATTAATAATCAAATAAAGTAAGGTGTTGTGCAAGTGCCAAAATAAAAAAAAAGTATCGACAGTATGAAGGACAAGAAATTCACAGAATAATGACTGATATTAATTTTGGTGTAAATTATTAAGAACTTTTGAGTCATATTTTGCCCCATCCCACGCCCTCCTTGTTTTTTTTTCAAAATAACGTGTTGACGATCGTAATGTTATCTGTAGAGGTTTAATTTTGACTCATCATTCGTGGAATTCTGTCTCGTGGGTAATCATACGACATATTAGTTGTCGACTTCTTTTCACGCCTAAAACTTGAACATTGACATTAGCACTGAAATGCCTTTTTAGCTCCTCTTGGAACTCATTCAGTGAAAAACTGAAAATTTTGTACCTAAAAAGATGATTTAAAAGTTTTGTCTGTCAAAGCTTCCGAGACTGTAGTCTTATCCCATCCCTCAGTCTGAAAACAATTTCTTAGGTGCCTAAGATGCCTAACACCAAATAGTAACTCCTAGACTTTGCACAAATTCCATGATAACTCCTAGACTTTGTACAAATTCAAACAAATTCTTCACTTTTACCCTTAAACAAAGTACAAGCTTCGGCAAATAAATATAAAAAAATGTTCTGCTGTTAAAAGCGTAACAAAGGTTATTATAAGATATAGAACAGACTGATTAAGTTTTAGTCACTCATCAGGTTAAGCAGCCAACAAGTTTGAATACATTTTATCACGATGCGTAGGAAATACTCATGAATGTCAAAATTCTTGGATTTAAATTTGTCCTGAAATGCATAAGGTCTATAAACCAAAATACCTGCAGCTCGAGCTGATTGACTCGTTCATACAAAGTCTAAACAGCTTTTAACTGTCCAGTTTCTGGAAAAACTGATAAGAGAATTGTCATAATAAAACATAGCCACCGCTTACTACTTAAAATATAGGACAGATCATCCTCTTTGAACACCGATTCCTCCTGGTGGAACTAACAGAATTAAATTTTACTTCTCATTGGAACAAAAATATCTGGGTTCCAATGAAACGCCATCATTCCGCTCCGAATCGTTATTGACAGGATTAGGAGAATGGTAAACCTCTATGTTCTCTTTCCGAAAGAGACGATTACCAAAGTTAAAAATTGGGCATTAACCAAGGGGTTTGGTAAGCTAATAAAGCCTTAAAATCCACACTAAAATGCAAAAGACACTGGCTGTCCACTCCTGCAATTATAACCTGAACAAACAGGAGATATGGCAAAAGGGTCATAAAAAAGAAAACCAGAACAAGGCAGGAACACATGGTTTCAAGGCCATCTTGACCTAGCACAGCATTACTGAAAGCTAAAGAATTCTACGACAGGTGCCGCGTCCAGGACAGGTTAATTACCCTTCCGGAGCTCCTGATCCGGCTCTTATTTAGGCGTTAATGCGTTCGTTTATTTTTTGTTTCCGTTTTTCCCTTTTGATTGTTTTGATTTTGTCTATTCTTTTTGGACTATGCTCTTTGGTTGTATAGATATTCTACACTGGACCTAATAGACAGAATAGATTCGTTATAAACGCATGTAGAATAAGTTACTATGTAGATCACTTGAGAAGAATAAAATGGTGTAGTGATAGAAGAAGTTCCCTTTGGATGATAGTCTCAAGTGAAATGCAGATATCTAATAACCAAATCTAAGATCTCTTACTTAGAACTTAAAAAAACTTCAAATATCAGCCGACACTGACGTGACAGTAAATGGAAACTGGAAAGTATCTACCAAGTTCTTTATAAAATCACATCCTTTAGTTACCGTATTTTGTTTTGTATTACTTGCTATAATCTAAAACTAAAATAAGGCATTTTAGGATAGTTGTATTCGAATGGAACAATAGACTTGATGCACGAATGGGCAATTTTTCATGTTACCCACTAACTTCCTGAAATGGGTAACACAGATCTCCTTATTTGTTTCGACTTTAGTTTAGAGATCGCGTTTTATGGTGAGTAGCAAAAAGGGCCAAACAAAATAAAAATTCGAAGTTCTCGTTCTGGTCGAGTGATAATATGCGGAATGTAAGTTTCAACTTTTCTGATTTCATCTATTGCATTTGTACTTGTTACTTGAAAATAAGGAATATATAGCAGAAAGACACATTCCACATCTTATATACGTTTATATGAATATTTAAAAGGCAAAGGACAAGGATCGATAAGCTGCGTTTTTTGTCCAAGAATTTAGCTGAAAAATGAAAAATGTCAAATATCTATTATTCTATATAGTTTGTAATGTACTGAAAAATGTCTATTAACAGATAATCCAACAGTTTATTAGTTTAATTGGTTGGTACAACGATCACATGGCACATAGAAATGGCTTTGATTGTGAAAATACTCTGAAATTACTTTATTTGACACGAAATTTGATACAATTATATCGATTTTAATATAGATCGCACATAAACATTGCAACCAAACTTTGCACAATTATAGGTCTATCAAGTAAATATCTGTTTACTTAAAATATCTTTGTGATGTTTTTGTGTGGACATATTTATTTTGATCAAAACACATTCAAAAAGTTGGTATTTTTACAGAAAATGTTACATTTCTTGTTGAAATAGTCAAATGTACCCTGTTGTTTTGTCAAAATCATGAAAATAATATGTGCTTAAGTTATGAATTATTAAAAGACGGTTATTAAACAACATTTTCACGTCAACTTATTGTTGTGTCATAAATTCTTAAATTTCGGCCAAATATGGGCCTTAATGTACCTACTCCTTTAACTGCGTGTAAAGTGCCTTTCTGGATTCACCTTCATCAGATACGCTAGCGACCTAAATATAGGAAGATCAATCAAACGTTTTGAATTTCTAGTTGCTCTCATGGACCAAATGAAATATACAGCCATGACGTAATGAACGCAGATAAGCTAAATTAAAAGATAATAATCGATGAATTTTACAAATTACAATGTTGGAAAGATGAAATGGGTATTCTAAACTCGACTACAATATACATTCTAATACCCGACAATGAATAAGAGCATACATTTCAAGCACGGGAAAGCTATTTTTCGTCCTCCACATAACACTAGAGAAAAATTCATAATATTATTTGAAAGAAAGAGTATGGAATATTTTTTGCGCTTACACGATTTTTATATTGGTCGATTTAGAGCCTTCAACAGGTAATAATTACAGTATGTTAGTATTTCATTTAAATACTGTTTTATTATTGGTCGAGACATATAACACGTGATTGGGTT
>JARWCS010251550.1:0-13404 GCA_034783895.1 Geukensia demissa
CCTGGATGGCCGAGTGGTCTAGGTAGTTGATTTAAACTAACCTGCAAAGATCGCTGTAGCCTTTACAATGTGACTTCTTCCGGACTTTTTACCATACAAAAACGGGTTGAGTTTAAATCGCAATTCACGTGAAAAGGTTTGTCAGTTACCTTCCCGATGTCGGTGGTTCTCTCCGGGTACTCAGGCTTCCTTCACCAGTGAGACTGACAGCCGCGATATGACTAAAATATTATTGAAAGTGACGTTAAACAATCAAACAAACAAAAAATCATGTTTAATCAACCGATTGCAGAGAAAGATTCTTTCCTGTTTTCAAAATATATCAATGTTTAAAATTATAGTAACTCTTTTCCCCTTAGTGCCATACAGACCAAAAGCTTCCAGACCATTAGCATTGGGCAATAAAGCACTTTTCTTTTTTCCAGTGAATCGGAGAGAATAGATAGAATTATTGCCTGAATACACATTAAATACCTTTTCTAAATTTTTGTGTTTGTTTTTGTTAAAATATTATGAAAAACTTTGGGTCACTAAAGCCCTTTTTCAATACTTTCAATATTTTGACATTATAGACTTTGACACTGACTTTAAGTGCTCATGTATATATATAAATAACCACAAAGGTTAGTTTCGGTTACACTGTTTCATTTCCTTCATTAATTAAAGTCAAAATAATTTTCATGATGAAATGAACATTAATTTGGAAGATGAAAATGCATTATATTTGTCAGGTTTGTCTCAATAATACATATAGCCATGTTTAAAATAAAAACAAAAACAATTATAAATTTAACTTAAGTTAAAATTTGGCACTAGAAAAGAACTGCAATAATCTTTTCTTTTATCAAATTTTTTCCTGTTGAAGGTCCCTATGATGTCACAATAATAATAAGAACAAGCCATTTGACAAGGAATTAATCAGCAGTAGTTCACTAAAATTCAAAGACCCGATAAAATGACCTTGTAACCTTGGTTTAAACAAGCAGTAACCTAGATAATCATAATACTCGGTTATAATTAAACGCATTCGTCAAAGAACTATGTTGATGATGGCTTATATCCTAGGGAACTAAAAAAAAAACATTTTCACTGAGATGGGTTCAAAGATGAATTGACCTTAAAATATTTTCTGCTGACTTGATATTCTGGCCGTAGTGCTTGTAACTTTATTTAACTTCAATTCTTATATTACTCAACGATCTTATGAGCTTATCAAAAAAACAAGTTTATCGATTGATAAACAGATTACAGATCATCTTCACTTATTGGCTGAAAATGGTCAGTGGGAAGACCCATTGCATCAAGAGGACCCTAAGTAAAACATCAGTCATGATGAGTTAAATCGATAAACATAGCAACGTGAGCAAAGCGTAGATTTCTGTTCTACAGATTCTGTTCCAAATTCTGTTTACATCAGTGAACGTTAAAAAGTCTGGATTTAAATCGCTCGTTTTAGAACTAAGTGTAGGTAATATAGCATCAGCCATCAACCTTTTATTGCACACTGTATTGTCATTCCTAGACACCCCAGAAGAAAATGCTTTTGATTACGTTTGCAGTATCTTAAAATTTGGAGCATCAGGTGCATCGTTTTTTTCAATTCAACAAACGTTATTAATATGTTTGGAACGGCTAAACGCGACATTTATGAATAAGAAGTTCTTGTTACGACGACTAACAAGTCAGCGTGCAGTGTTGTTCGGATTCATTATAATTCATGGAATCATGGTGATTCCAATAACCTTCCAGTTCTACAACGAAACACAGTCCTGCACCAATTATAACATGTATAATCTTGGTATGAAATATATACTGTTTATTCGTTTACCTGGTATTGCACTTTGTGTTTTGATCATTTCAATATATGTAGTTATAATTAAACGTGTTGTTAAACAAATGAAACATACGACAAACACAACAGTACACAGCAATACAGGAAACAAAAAGATGAAAGGAAAAATTGTAACACTGGGTTTCATTATTGCATCAATGGTGATAACATATTTACCTAGATATGTCATTGGCTTAGCAACTGTTATTGTTTGTCCAAACAACACGATCCTTAATATACGAGGATTATTTCAATTTTTAGTTGTGTTTGATCCATTTTTTAATCCAATCATTTATGTTATATCTGTCAAAGAGTACAGGGAAGGATTCAGACTGGCAGCAAGAAAAATTTGTGAAATTAAACCACCGAAAGCTGTAACACCAGCTTAGCAAGCTTCCACGAAGACGACATTATTAACATGATGTATATTATACCTCTTAATTTGGTTTTGTCTTATGATAATAATGTTTGTACAATTACTTTCAAGAACTGCTTTTGATCCAAACAATTTTTAAATTAGATTCTATGGTGGTAATGAAATTCTGTGATGAAGATTGATTGATTGATTGAATGGTGCTTAACGTCAAGCTGCATGTATTCTATGCATATTCAGGACGAGAGCATATTTATGATGAGTGATGATGAATGAGCCCTGCATTGAAGTAGACCAACACGCTGAGCGAGTTTTTAACGAGCTAACTCACAAAAGCAACAGTCCACAAGAAGACATGTCACTTAACCCAGACACATTATTTTGACTTAGGGGCATCCAGTCTTTGCTCTTACTCCTTAATGCTGCGTATATGGCAGAGAAGAGGCAAATACCAATTTCAATGTCTTAAGTTTGACCTGGTCACGAATTGAATCCACGATCTTCCTCACTCGAGGCAATGGAAAAACATTTATAAAAATTTGATAGAATACCTTAAATCATACCGTATTTTGAACCGTTAACGAAATTTTGGAGTATGTTTATGGATTTACAGCTGGTAAATTTTGTTCGGGACATTTTCTTTCTGTCGCCAATTGATATGAATTATTTTAATGTTTACATACCTGATGAATATTTTTCAGAAAATTTTATGACTCTTTTTTCGCACTGTAAAAATTAAAAACCTGATTAACCGTCTCATTCTTAGCTATTTTATGTTGATATTTTTATATATATCCAATTTTTGAACAATGATTGTTTTTCGTGTACAGATGGATTCGATTATTGTGACTCTGTCCCCTTTTTGACTGCAGACTTGGTTTTACATGTTTTATAGATTATCATTTCATAAAAAGCAATCGAATAAGTACGACTAGCCTTTATTTGGTCCTCATTTAAGATTTTACGGAACAATAATAAGTGGTTGAGAAATGATGTTTAATTACCGTCTTTAAAATTACCAATGTTGAATAAATATGGAAAATATGGAATATTATAAGTGCATATCAATTAGTTACCTCTCATCAGTAGCATTAAAACCAAACCGTGGGAAGTCCATGATCTAAACATAGCAAAAGAAGCACTTAAGTCTAAACAAATTGAAATGGGAAGCCAAATCCGACGGCAACTGTTTCATAAACTTAAATTTCTTTATTTTTCATCTTCTGGACAAAACACTAGGTCAAATTTGATTATTGTCACATGAGTGTAACATTTACTGTCAAATTAAAAAAAATCCGGAGTGGGTTTTAATAGGTTATGAGCACATATTTAAACATAATTTTCCTACTTCACAGACATTTATGTGCGATGTTTTTTGTGATCTTTATCAAAATTGACAAAATTTTGTATTTTGTATCAAATTAAATATTTTAGTTTTTTCACATTTAATGCAATTTCTTTATGTTATGTAACTGTTTGGGAACCAATTAAATTAAAGAAACTGTTGGATTAAACGATATCGAATAATAGATTTTAGCAACTGTTTATTTTTCAGTCAGATTTTAGGCCAATACATTGTCTTAACGACTCTTGTCCTCTGTCATTGAAATGTATTACATATCATATAAAATCTATTTAACAATTATATTCAGTTATTTTTGCAATAAGTTGATTTCTTGTTATTGGCAACTGTAATTTACTTTTACAATATATTAACAATCTCCGAAACAGAGTCTCCTAGCTTCCAGTAAAACCTCCAGTAGTCGACTCTGCCATACGTAAGACGCCATTTTGTGAGCTTCCTCTCATGGCGGTCATATCTGCTTGTGACGCAATAATTTTTTGACGTCAAAACTATTTTGACGTCACAATCCAGGCAATAAATGTCGGAACATGTATGGCAGAGATGTTTGTGTCGGACGAAGGAAGTACTATACTCTCTGTTTCGGAGATTGGTAAAACAGTCGATTCCGTGTCGAAAGAAAACCACGCTTTCAGCATGTTAATGACCCCTTTGCAACATATAATATGGCCAGTTGATTCGGCTAAATTTATTGCCCCTACCCAAAAAGTCTCAATTTGGCTTCCTGTGGCAGGAATCATCGGTCTCGACCCCAGCTCTCCCCATTTATGATTTATTATTTAATAACTTGATCTCGTCCTTAATGTTGAATGAAATAATTACCGCTGGACGTTAAGCAACAGTCAATCTATCAATGAAGCTAATATTCTGTTTGCATTTTTCAAATCAAGTTGATAATATTGTTAACTATCCAACTACAAAATTCGAAACAATGTATACAATGACCGACATGAAAAGAACAACATAAAGGCAGGACTGCAAGATACAGGCACACAGATTCGTGAGGTAAAACATGATTAAGTTTACCGGAAGTCCCTCAGTATAACTAGACCATATATTATTAAAGTAAAAAAATATGTTTAACCTGAATTTTGGACGGACAACAATATATCCGTTCCTTTCAAAGTATTTCACGTGCATGTACAAAAGTTATTTACTGGTTACCTTTGGTCTGAGTATATTTCTGTAAAGATTGTGACTGATAACGGAACCAGTTGCTAGAACAATGGAATCGGCTGATGACATCACGGCAGCACTTATAGCTCCAAGTCCAAAAATCGATACAGCCATCGGACATGCGTATGCCAAAACCAGTGGAAGAACATAGCTCCATTCTTCGTAGGACAACTCAGGGTTACCAGTATATCTTGTCTGATTCCAATCTTTAAAGAAACATTATATGAATAATAGATGTATGCAGATTTTTTGTAATAACGACCTTTGCTTTTAAGGATTCAACGACGGGTGTTGGTTACCCGTCATGAGCACCTGATCGCACTCTTGTTTTGTAAAGGAATTCGTGGATTCCAAGCCTTTGTTCCTTTGTTTTTGTTTGATCTTTCAGTTTGTTTAAAATTTGTCTTGTCTCTTTATACTATGCACTTCTTTTCTCTCACATGGGTATTCTACACCGGACTTTTTTGGGTTCAGTGTGATGGTAAACTTTGATTGAGCTTCTAAAGTGCAGGAGAAAACTTTATTAGTCTATAAGATCTCTGTGAATTATTGTTTCAACCGGGTTTGCTGATTTGACAGAAGTCCACATCCATTTTTGTCTTAAAATATAAAAAAAGATGTGGCATAGTTGTCTATGAGACAGCTTTACAACTTATATGACTTAGCACCAAGTTACGTTGTTACCATATTTGGGGTAAAAGAATGTCTGATAATTATAATTTTACATATTAATAAATATATTCACTTCGAAATTATAAGGTATCTTCCTATCATAATATTAGGTTGCTTTGCCAAATTTATCTCTATGACGCTAACAACATAAACGGAAGATTGATTATAACAGAAAAAGGAACCTAAGTGGGGGTTGAATAAAAATATAGAACAAAGTTGTGTTTGTAAAACTTTGTAACGATGACGTTCATTTGAAATTTAAATTAAACATTGTTTAAAATATTCATTTTGATAGGATAACGTTACTCTTCACGTCATCAAATCAATGTTTGATGCCGTCGAATCAAATCCACGTTGATGCCATCGGAGAAACTGCGAAAGCGCAGTGGTTTATTCTACATTTTAACAATGTTAAGATTTAATATAATTTTTTTCATTTGAATTAGACTGAAGTAAATGTATTGTAGTCATCATTTTTATTGGCACAAATATTCCTTTACTGCCTGCTCTAACGCGTCGCCTGTGTACTGAATTTGCGACCACGAAAAAGTCAATTGATGCCGAGATATCTTCAAATACAAATCTGCTATCTTAGAAGTTTTACCCAGATTTTAGTTTCTAAAATAAGTTACACACAGTAATAAGACATGTTTTCAACACTATTATTGTAGTATATTACAAATAGTACACTTTTATTTTAATTCTCCGGTTTCTGTATTATATTTTCTTGTTATAAAACCAATAAATATATTTTAAATTCTTTCGTTTAGAGTTAATAAAGAAGAAAATACCTGTTGCAGCCCCAATTGCCCCTACAATAGCTGGTGGCACTCCTAACAACATAGCTAAAAAGGCACTAACTAAAACGGAATCTCTAGCCATTTTAGTGGACTTACAGGCTAGCACTCGCTGATAAAATGCCTACAGAAGATAAGGAGAAGGGTTATTAAGATGATGTTTGATCAGAAGATACCAATTAAGACTAATTAAGCGAAACACTAGGATTATGTCGCTTTAGGCAGTTACCATACATGGCTAAAGGGAGATAATTTTAAAATTACAAATAAATAAGAGTGTTGTTACGCAAATGAGTGAATGTCTACCCTTTTGTCATATTGTGTAGCTTGGTGAAAGGAAATAATCATAATTCATGAGCACCTGATCCCACTCCTTTTGTAAAGGAGTTTATGGATTCTAGTCCTTTGTTCCTTTTGTTTTCGTTTTATTTTTTAGTTGGTTTCAAAGCCTTGTTTCTTTGGACTATGCTCTTCTGATCTCTTACGTGGGTATTCTACACAGGACTCACAATAATCCTTCCTATTGTTGGGTCAAGCTTTAAAAAAACCAAAGAGGCCTTGATTTTAAACCGGACTACGCTAACTTTCACCTACTTCCGATTACCATTTCGGGATCCTCGGGATTTCCCTTACGGCTTATTTTTTCAAACATTTCATTAACTTATATAAAAGGTAATCAGTATGGTAAATAAAAGGAGGCGTTCTCAGATTTTATTTGGAGAACATAGCAATGGGTCCTGTAGAAGTTTTATTTCGACTGTTGTTTGGTGACTGTTGTTGCATGGAATCTCCTATTTTCATAGTGTAATTGGTTACGAAAGATAGGATTTTAACTATAGACTGTTTTATTCAAATAATATACAAAAAAGGTGTATCAAGTAGTGATGTCAGATAGGTACCTGCCAGGTGAAACACCCACCAATGGTCAGCAACCACAAATCAATATACATGGGTATATATTTTGTGTCTAACGTTCCATGCCAAGTGTCCTTTATTCTACTTAAATCTACTGCAGGATTTGTAACTGCAAATGGTATGACGAGTACCTACAAATTTCAAAACATTACTTTAGTAGTCCATCTTTAGCTTTTACTACATTGATATAATTTATAAGTGTTATTCAATACACCAAAATGAATGACTATTCTTTCAAATATGCATTCCTGCACCTTTAAAGACATCCGCCAAATTGTCCATTTTCCAATCCAATATTATTCATATCAGGATAAATGGAAAGATCACAACCTCCAGGCGGAAAAACCGAATAGCCTGTTTTTGGTTTACTCCGCAACAGCACGGGAAAAGGTCCATCTTTATCTGTTATACGGATACGCCATACATGCCATACAAGCCGACAAGATTGTGATGTCGACCGTAAAATGTCTGGAGTGTTTACTTCAACCGAGGAGCAACATATTCCTGTATAAGCAGTTTTTATGTCAACGACCCAACTTTAGTCTGTCTAAAAATCACTATATTGGACACATGCTCTTGGAAATTATATGAGCTTGGAGATGTATATGCCATACGCCAAAAAATGGTAAATATTGGTAAAAAATATTTTTATGTATAACCTTTTAAAGAAATAATAAAAATAATAATAACCAATCAATCATCTTTTTAAATGTAAATTTAAAAAAAAACTTACAAGGCCAATTATTATCAAAAATAGTTGAGCCACGTCCGTATACGCTACAGAATATAGTCCACCGAAGAATGTATATAAAACCGCCACACAGGCAGACACAATTACAGCTGTTGACATTTCGATATCAAGAATGATATGCAGAGTTGTACCTGTAATATATTGCATGTAATAATTTTAACTCAGTGCAAAATGCCAGAATACATCATAATGTTAACTATTATAATTTCCCAAGGCAAAGCGGAGGAAAATACATGTTTTTGGTGTCGAGGGACAATAAAACTGCTATTATTCTCACTGCAAGTTTTAATTAGTGCTTCATGCATATACTGAAAATCTTTTGATTCTTATTTTGTTGCTGTGAGTTGTAATATCCGACAATTTAACATTTTTTTATTCAAAGGGCAATCAATAAATGGTGATTGATTGGTTGTATGGAACTTAACGTCCAGAGGCAAATCTTTCACGAATATTTAGGACGATAGCATATTAATGAATAACGTAAAAACCATGTTTTGTACTAAACCGACACGCTGAGCCGGAATTTTACGTGATAGCTCACGAAAGCAACTAAGTCCGTAGGAAGACATGACATTTTACCCAGACACATTATTCTGACTCTTTGTTGACCGCTCTTTGCTCTTACTCCTAAATGCTGCGTGCTTAACTGAGAAGCAGCAAATATCTATTATAAAGATTTTGGTTTGAACCGGCCAGGGATCGAACCCATGACCTTGAGCACTCAAGGCGAGATCGGAATACTGGAATTTGTCCTACTGTCAAGTCATTAAATCCAGTGTAGAATATCCATGTTAGAGATCAAAAGTGCGTAGTCAAAAAAGACAAGATAAATTCAATACAAACAAAAAGATAAAACAAAAAGAACAAACTTAAGGCTTAGAATCCACGAACTTCTCTTTAAAACAGGAGTGGAATCAGGTGCTCCGGAAAGGTAAGCATCCATTTTTCATGTAGATTTTGTCAAATATATGATCATAATAGTTTTAATTACAAGCAAAATAAAGTATATAACACAATTACCGAACAAATCAAAGTCCATAAGACATACGGCAAAATAGGTATCTCACCACCGGAAAGTTGGTAACCGCAATGGTCCTGAGTAGTTTCGGCGTTAAGCTCCGTTTTTGGCTCATAAATACAAAGGAAACTTCATCTTTCTGATGTATTTTAAATTTGACCATTGACTATGTAAGGTGTAAGGTATTTTTTGGGTATATCTTCCACATTCTTTCTATAAACTAAGTTTTAGATTTAAGAATATCAACTATTTAAGGTCATGACGTCATCATAAGGTCAATTTTTGAGCCTTTGGAACATTAATAGCTGAAAATGGTAGATTTCCATTGATATTTACCCATGTTTTCTATGAGAAAACATCGAGCACATTCCAGAAACACGAATTTAGTCTGTAGGATGCCCAATTTCATCTTTTCATGAAGCATATCTTGATTGCGCATACTTTCCCATTTCAAAATATACTATATACACGGTGAAAATGAGCAAAAATATAATATATATATATATATATATATATATAATAATAATACATATTAAAATAAGAATTTTTGGATAAAATTGTGTACAAAAAGTGTGCAAGATTTGGCTAAAAAGTATTTAGTTTCTATAAAATAGTTGTTTCAACTTCCTGAATTTAACTAAGGGCCAAAAATGGGGCCTAAATGTACCTACTCCTTTAGCGTTATATCCTATCAATGTAAGCACTTAATTTGCAATTTTACCAAAACTATCAGTACTTTGTAAAACATTATATTTTAGTGGAAATGCATTAGACATTCTAAGTGAATGAGAGTTCGTATATACCATTAAATTTGCTAACGTTCGAGTCATTTCCTTGATATTGACTAGACTGTTGAACTTAATACAACATTATTAAAGTTTCACCATTAATGTTTAGACTAAACATTTATCAAAACACGGACAGTTGTTGCAACGGTATCAAAGAACAGGATGTACGTATTGAAATTCCTGTCGGTAATGTCATGGTTGATGTCGAGTAATCATACCAAGGTATGCTAGATATACACTAAACTGAAAGCTCTAATGAGCCTTTATTGCTAACCTGATATAAAAGTTCATTTCCATATTTGTTATTCTGAAAACCTTTAAAATAAATTCCAAAGAGTTTTTCATTAAACTGAGTCCATTGATAAAGCTTGGTTGTGAACTCTATCGTGGATGGTGGGAGATAAATGGATGTGCTTATAAAACAGTCCTCCAGGTTTGTTTCAGTTGAAATACAAGTCTAAAACAAGAAAATCTTTTAGCCAGATACTCATACAATTTAACATGAATCTTCTAAGTTAAGGCTTTGGTTGTCACCTTAGTGGTAAGTAGTATCATCATATCGACGTTAGCGACACATCATATCGACGTTAGCGACACTACTTGCAGTTTATCGAAAACCACTACATTTTACTTGAATGGTGGTGTTCTGTGAAGTTTTTTTTTCAACAGAAATAAATAATCAATAAAATACGTCTGGTGTCCGTCACTAGACATGTCATGTTGTAAATACAGTAAAAACTGTAAAAATTATATAAATCCTGGTTAAAAACTTGAATTTTCAGTGTTTTCAAATAATGAAATTGTTTATTACAAATCAGTCATCATCTCATGAAATATTGAAATAAATAAATCGATTTACAAGCGAAACAATTGTTATTATTGTGTTTGATTTTGTTTGCGTTGCTCATGTTTAGTTAAATCGGATAAATGACAATCACTTCCATAAAACATACACAGTGTTTGGTTCAGAATGGATACAAAATACAAAAACAGCAAGCACATACGCCCTGTTGAAAAGTAGTGCTCTCTGTTTTACAACTATCTCAAATTACTCGGATCTATTTACAAGGTATAAAGTTTCCCCAAAGTCAAATATTCAGTGAAGTATTTTTTTCCATATTCTTCATTAAACATGTATATCCACAAAGTGATCTGAAATGTGAACTTCCTTTTAACATTTTGGTTTGATCGACACTGGTGAAATTGTAGAAGACCAATATGTAGAATTGGGTCCTTCGTTTAATTGTAGTAGACCAATATGTAGAATTGGGTCCTTCGTTTAATCGAATTTTATTTGTAATAGCAATCCAGGATTTATTTGATGGTAATATTCCAACAGTTACATTTTGTGTCTAATTCGTGATTTCTTTAATCATCAAACAAATTATAAAAATAAGCAAAAACAAATTGGGAAATATTTCTAAATCAATGTTAAAAATATTAAATCGTTTAAGATGAGTTCAGATTGTTTGCATGGAGGAAATGTTTTTTGTGGTATCATCGTTGTTCTTTGGGGCTGAAAATGAAAAATTAACACACAAGACATAATGAGCTTAAAATTACTATATACACTATCAAATAATTAAAAATAAAATTAAAATTTCGCTGCAATCATAATTTTTGAAACGTATTTTTAGTTTAGTATAACAATTTTACTTACACATGTAAATATATCGTGAAAAAATAATCGAAAGATTTTTCAAATTTACAAGCAAAATACACTTAAGATTTATTTCAGGAATATTTTCAATACTGAATATTTACTTTATTTGTTTCACTATATGACATACAATACAAAAAACCGATGAAAATATTTCAATACAAAATGTTGTTACAGTAAAAATTTATCTTGCTTTATTTGTTTCGAAAGAAGCGTATAATTTTAAACAAAATGCTTTGATAATTGCATTAATTTACAAAGAACGAATATTTCATATGTCCTCATTACGTAAATCTATTGTGTAGTTTATATATATTTTATTCGTTAATGAATTATAAATGAGAAATCGATTTTCAATTTTCATATTCGACGCACGTTAATTGGAAAGAAAATAGTTCGATCTGGTCAAATACTTTTGCAATATAACATAATTCATCGCTGTGAAACAATAATTCAATTTGTGGGGTTTGTCATATAAAATGTAATCCGAGGTATTGGGTTAATCCTTGAACATTTATTGTGCATCACTGCCACGACCAAAGCCATGCAACACGTTATCTCACAAATAGAAAGCTATTGAAAAACTAGACAGTGAAAGTGGTATATATGTATATATATATATGTTTAAAACTGTAATCAACCCTACTATCTAAAAGGTTTCAACTTGGTCTTAATACAAAAAGCTATGTTGTCGGCATGCGCCCTTCCCAAGACAGAACTCGTACATTTTTACGTTTATAAATGTGTTATTTTTATTGTTGCATTAATAAAATAATTATTGATATTTTGTTAGTTTGCATGCAATTGATATAGGAGGTTATTTTGGACTCGTCGCATGGATTGGGATTCCAGCCTTGTAGAGACCTTTCGAATTTGAACTTACAGCAGAGTTTGTTTGTTGAGATGTTACGAGGTCTTCTTGATAGTGACTCCATATCTTGTGAACAGGACCCATTGCATCTTAGATAAAAGTGTTAAAACTTGGTCTTACTTTAAAACAAAGAAATATCACATGTAAAGGTCAGTAACAGACAAAGCCACGGTGTTAAATGTATTGAACACTGTCCCAACTACACAGAAATAATGAGTCGTCTGAAGTCCTAATTTTAGTTCGGATGCGGACCGTAAACTAATGTTATAAATCGAAAAAAAGGTGAGATTCACCTAGTCTTTGTGTAAAATAACTGAAAATAAAGTTAATCATAATCAGTTTTATGTATAATTTCTTCCTGTTTCAAAGGAAACCATCATTGTCAACTTATTATCACGGCTGCCTAACATCAGTTTCGGGATGATTTCTATTTAAACAGTTCACAATGTCTGAAAATGAATAAAGGCAAGGGTGTTTAGATAGTTTAAGAATATAAAATTTATATATTTTTGGTTTTTTTTTACATTTAAACAAATTAACACGAGTAGGTAAAGCGGATGCTCTCAAAATCTGAGGACCAATTTCGTTCCTGTGCAAGACACGCTTTCGTTTTAATTTTTTTTAAAATTCTTCTAGAGGACCTGGTTTCATCACCATGAACTCAGAGATTTTTATTGTTCTCCAAACACTAAATCAGCTTAGGCACGATTCATTTGATTTTTCGAGGGAGGGGGTTGTACCTCGGATGATAATTTTTTTCGCCCTCAATTCTAAAAGGCAACCATTAAATAATCATCTAAACCTGGTAATATCTGTTTAGCCACAATCACTCTTGTAAAATCAAGATTTTTTTTTCAATTTGTGTTTATTTATAATTTTTAATTGGTCAGCGACAATTTATTAGTGAAAGTATATCGATGCACTAGACTTACCTTTAGGGTTGCAAAGCATTCTCATATCACTTCGACTTGACATAATGACAACTCTGTGCAAATGCTTAGTTAAATTGTTTATTTTTTTACAGTAAAGTAAAAATATTTGTTATTCTGTGAAATATAGAGTAAAGTAAACATAAGTTATGACGATAATCGGATTAAGATTAAAATAAACGGATTAATATAAAAATAGGAGATGTGGCATGATTGTCCATGAGACAGCCACCCACCAAATGACAGTAGAATTTAAACTT
>JARWCS010251659.1:0-13403 GCA_034783895.1 Geukensia demissa
ATATCAAAAAATCATTTTCTGATATCAGAAAATCGATTTTTTTGATATCAAAAAATATTTTTTGATATCAAGAAATGCAATTTCTGATATCAAAAAATCAGGATAAATAGTAAAACGGCGCCTCATATAGGACTGCCAATTCATCCATTGTACTCCGATTGCGAATATTTAGCATTTCCCAGCTTTGCATAGTCTCGGCTTGCCAAGTCATCCATTGTACTCCGATTGCGAGTATGGCGAGGCCACCCCAAGATCAAGTAGAAGTGCAATATGACTATTAAATCCCGAAACAGTGGCTAGCAACGATTACCCCACTGCCATAAGCCCAAGCAAACTTTGGTTTAGGCGGGAAATATAGAAACATAATAGAATGAAATTGACGCAAGTTTAAGTTACATGTCACTCCATTAACAGGCAATTTAGAATAAAACACAGACACAAAATGTTGTTTTATCCCTAGTTTGTGAAAATACGTCAGTAATATTATGATTTGCAAGGATGTTCAAGAAAATGCAACAATAAAAAATGCATTTTTATTTGAAAATGTTGGTTTTTTTATAGTTCTTCACGGAAGAAAAAGCATGTCCGGTCGGAGACAAAATGGCTTGGGGCAGAGGTTATAAGCTGAGGTACGAATATTGGCTGCTGTTTGGAGCTTGAAAAGATGAAAGATACCTTTGTGAGCGTTTCAATCATTACAAGTGTTGAAAGTTCTTGTTTTTTTAGAGCACATGGTACGATAAGAAACAAGAAATGCCCCCACCCCAATTTAGTCAAAAATAAAACTAGCGTCTTGTAAATAGAAGTGGGATTTTTTTGCACCCCAGAACCTTTATTTTGATGAACCTTGTCTATTTAGCCATTTTTTGGTGTTTTTAATATATATATAATCAATGAACTAAGCACTAGTAGTTGTGCAAAAATTGACAAAAATCGTCAGTTTGTCCATCTTAATGTGCACTTAAAAGTATGAGCGTACCTACGGCCCATGATAATATGTACACAGTCTATTCGTTGAAAAATAAATGTGTTTGCAGCTTATTTATCTTTGTGGACCGTAGGTACGCTCATACTTAAAAATCGAAAATTATTGTGAAATCTGCATGTTTTTTTCGTCGATTCTGTGTAATATCTAAACCGATTTGCGGACCGGAGATTTTCCGGTTTATACAGCTGTTCAGTTGTATGGTCTAGTGTACTGTATGTATATAAATAAATGCAAGGTAAGTTTGTTAGGAAACATGTTTTGAAACAGGTAAGACCGGTCTAAATAAGGGTTGACACATGATGTATATCTGATCCAGGGTTGTAGGCCTATGCTAGCGGTAATATTGTCTGGTATCATACCGTTATCGTGAAATTTTAAAAAGTTCTTGAAAATATATTGAGAGGCTCCTTTAAATGATAAGGTAATGGAAAAAGCCCAAACAGAATAGAGGAAGAATGTAAGCCGTGACACGCTAGGATTACCGTCGATTAACTGACCGGTTTAATAATTTTCCTTGTATTGACTAAAAATGGTAAATTAAAAAAAAAACGAACTTGTCAAAAGATAACCGAACTTGTAAATAATGTCTGACCAAATAAAAGATGTATATACCTTTTTAACGTCCATGTGTCAGTTGAGTGGCGTAGCCTTATGGTATGTGCGTTGGATTTATATACGGGAGATGCTGGTCCCGACCCTGCATTCGAATATATATTTTTACAATTCTGTTTTTTGCTTGTGTTTTTTTTATCTATGATGAAAATTAATGTTCCAATTGTTTTGACAAATCGAGAGATAAACTTTGAACATCACATACTCCAATGAACAAAACCCATCGCATTATCAGATAATACACTGTAAATGAAATGAAAAAGTGAAAATTGTATTGTTAGGCACGACAATCGCGGATTCGACTTTTGTTATGCATAACTAAAATGTAACATTCAAATATCAAGAACAATTGAACGATTATGATTTGACCCAATTAGTGCCAGGCTATGCCTATCGCGTACAATGCATCAATATCCATAATGTTCCTTAGTTTGCCGAGAATTCAGCGAACTTAAATGAAAATATGGAATCTGTATTACTTTGAACACGGTATATACAAGTGTAAAGCTAGGGATCATGTTTGAGTATCAGGAATCGTCTACACACGACTAAACTTTTGAACATTATAAGAAGAATTAGAACTCGTTTCTCATATTTGTAATGTAAGTTATCCTTTCTTATCCGATTTTGATGGGGTTTCTTCTTCGTTCTTTCTATGAGATTAAAATTTAACAAGTTGTTTTAAGATATAAGAGTTTGAAATGGCCATTCTGTAACCTTTTGTTTATTTTGTTCGATTTCGATGGAGCTTTTTTAATCATTTCTCTTGAGAAATGTTACATAATTTAATCTTTTAGTGTTAACCTTTTTTAAATATTTAAGGCAGAGAATGAAGCAAAAACACAGAGGATGAAAAAAAAATTTGGTCCGATTTAGATATTTTTTCATAATATTTGTATCCTTGAGAGCTTTCATTGGTTTGCCCAATGCATTTCCTCTATCTTTGACCGTTTTCGACATAACTGGGGGTCAATGGTTTAAAAATAATATGGATTTTTAAAAAAAATTCGCCCAATTTGAGTGAGGTTAATTTAGATAATTCATTGTTAGAAAAGTAGCAAACATTACTGAAAGTTTTGTTTCCCATTAACGTTTACCATTTTTTATATAAAAGGTCAAATTCAGTTCGGCAGAACTTTTAATAATTTTGATGGTTTTCAGTTTATTTGTTTTTGATATAAATGGTGTCGAAATGGACGAAAATGCAGAAAATGGATTTTTATACAACTGCAAAATATTGCAGTCGTATTATGGTATGGCGCTGTCGGTGTTTTCGTCAGTAAACAGGTTGGTTTCCGCACGATAACTTTTGTTCTAGTTAACCGACCCTTTTAATTTTTTTTTTTTGGACATTAATTGCTAGATAAAGGTTTGTATTGATTTAGCCCAGTCATTTATTTTTGGGGGGATGTGCTGAAAGGGGTTTTATTACATAAATTTATGTAATTCTCAATTTAATGTCGGATTTTAATGGGGTTTTATTTGTATTCCCCATGACAAAGCCAACTTAACAAGCAGCAAGCGTCATGACATATCTCTTACCTTGAGTTAGATATACGGGATGCAAAAATGGCTACGCCATACTTAATGTAACTTTTTTTTAATTTCTCATCCAATTTCGATGGGTTTTTTCCAAATGATTCCTGATGAAAAATGCAATAAATATATACTCCAATCATTTTTTGTAGCATTTACCTTTTTTGTATGAAAGAGGTCAAAGTGTGAAATAACATGATTTTACAACGATGAGAAATTTTTATTTTCATCCGATTTTATTGTGTTTTTTTTTTTTGTTTTTTTTTTTTTTTTTCATTTTATTCCTCTAAATAATTGCTTTAAGTGATATGACAACAGATTTCCTATCTCTTATCCTTTTTTAACTAAGAGGGATCAAAGCGGGGAGATTCGATTTCGATTATTATGGAAAAATTTTATTTTTCATCCGATTTTTAATGGTTTTTTTCTAAATAATTCCTCATGAAAATTGCAACAAAATTAACACCACTTTTAAGGAAAATGGGGTTCAAAAGATCACCGATCCAGTCATATATTACTGTGTCCAGCACTTTATTGTGTTTAGCACATTAGTTTATCCAGCATATTATTGTCCAGCAGACTATTGTGTCCACACATATGTTCACCTTTTAGATGTCAACGTTTTGCGGTCGTATCATGAGGACGATACCCCCACTTTTGAAAGTCGGAGGGGGAATCTATGTTTGTGCCCCCTTGTCCTTTGTTTAAACATTTTGTTAAAGAAATGATCATTTAATTTAAATATGATTATAAATCTTTTATTATTTCACTTAGACTTCAGTCACATGATTTTCCCCCATAAACCTGGAAAAACCTTTTATCTATTTCTGGCGCTCATATCCGTTACCAAAAAGTTCGTGCGATGATCGCTGTATAACAAAATATGCAATGGAATTCTTAAATATCGGTAACTGATTGGAATTTAAACTAAATTAACAGATTAGGGTAGTGCGAGGGCCTCAGATCGTTTTACAGACACCGCTTCCAACCAAGACCACTCCGATAGCCGAACACAGTTATATTTCTAGAAAACTAAAAAAAATATAGTTCCATAGTATGAAAGTGTAAACAGGTGATGCTGGAACAACTGAACAACCCCTGCTTAAATTTTACGCGTACGTGTAGTTATAAGTTAGTCCGTGTTTAACCCAGGAAAATCCCAGATATTAAGCGTAACACAAATCAAAGTAAGAGGTTACAATACCATAACAACAAAACACAACCTTGACTCTTGTTAAAAAGGCAATACCAGGTGTTTGAGTAATTGCCAGAAACAGAATAACGAACTGACGGACATACACGACTATCAATATATACTTCTCGCTCTCACTAAAGTAACCAACGGTCATATCTGTCTGAACTGCATTTAATGTACCACAAGGAGATATTTTAAGAAATCTAGATTTTAAACTTCTGTTCGGAATTTCGCTTGCAGTCAATCAAGATTTGTTTAGACTTGCCACGATAATGTAAAATAACCCGACAAACAGCGCTTCAGATCTGTTCAGAGATAGTTGGGTCTGTTCAGAAGTCGTATTGATGTGTTCAGACTTTCAAGACCGCCAACATTTTCTCATTGTATAATAACTCATTTCACTTCGAGTTTTTGCTCTTTCATGACAATTTATATTTTTTGGCATAATCTTTACACAGTAAAACGTAAATGTAGAGAGAAACTTTAATCAAGACCAAAATTACCAGATTTGCAAGACTAACATTATTGGACAATTTTATTCATTATGTTTGCTTTATTACTGTTAAAATTTGAACTATATTTGACCGGACAGTGTCAAAACTGAGTCTCATCACATCTTGGTTTCGGAGCCGTGTACACAATATTTCTTTTATCCTGCTCTTTTAATGTTCGTTTTATCTTTTAATTTGTTCCAAATTTGACTTGTCTCTTTGGACTATACATTGTATATGCAATTCTGATCCCTCACATGGGTATTCTACACGGGACTTAATATGACTTTGCCCTACCACGTCAGAAAAATTCGAAGATAGCCCCAAATAGCAGAAGACAACCATCAAATTAGAGGACAAACAAAGACCAGGCACAACCTCCCATTAAAAACAGCAACACAAGACAAAAAGTCTAACACAAAACACTACAGCATGAGAAACAAGAGCCCAATGCAAACGAGGGCGAGCTCAGATGTTACGGAATAATAAGTTGCTTCAGCTCCACCAGTGGCACACGTCGTGTTACTCGGTTGTCAAAGACGGTGGTTAGTCAAAATTGGCAGTAATCGAAACCGATATTGTCACGACGGTGAAAATTAACCTGTTGTCATTTGTAAAGCATGTTCAAGAATTTTGGACATTTCCAAGCGAGGTAACTCGAACTGATAAACCGTACTGGTTTACGGTTACATACTGGTAACCAGCAGCGAAGAGGAGATAACTCCATCTAAAACGTGTTATCTCCACTAGGTGTCATAATGGTCGGCATACATGTTAATTAATCTCATTAGCGGGATTTCCAAATTCGGTTAATATCGGCAATTATGTCATCAACTATGGAATTAAGACAGAAAGTTCATCGAGATTATAAGTTAATGAATGAAGGAGAAGTTTTGAACGTGAAGAAGAGCAAGTGCAATCGAAGAGAAGTTTTACCAGAGTTTTACGATGTAGAAAGAATTATTTCAGTGAAAGAATCTGCCAAAGAGGTAACTATACAAAATGTTTTACAAAGAGAAAAAATATTACTATCGAAAGTAATAATAATAATAATAATAATAATAATAATAATAATAATAATTAGTAGTTTTAAATAAAGCATCATCATAATTAACAAAGAATTAAAGCTAGGTAATGTTTTAAAGTAAATCTTAAGAGTGATTTAACTTTTGACTTTGCAATAAATTTTTGAAAAATTGTAATTTTACATAGAATTCAAAGGGGGAAAAGTTGTGTATATGCCCCTGTTTTTGCGGGGAAAATTTAATAATATATAAGCAGAAGATGTATATGTATCACATTTAGTCTTTTTTCTTATTATGTTTAAGAAATCATACTAACAAAATAAAACATAATTCCTAGCTATATGACATTCATTTGATTATATATATTTATTTTGGTTTTGATGTCTGAGTTTCTTTTTTCTGCTTCCTATTTCCAGTATCGCCATTATTCCAATAAAATGACATTTTTAACGTTTATTCTTTTGAAAATTCGGAAAATATTCCATTCTGTAGGTGCATATGGTTTCTATCTTGCAAATTATATACTTGATCTATAATAATCGCAGTAAAGCCTTGGGCGAGACCGAGCAATTGAAAGTACATGTACATGCATGTACATTACATCACCAGTACTTTGATTTTCAAACAACTCATTAATCACTTCAATCTAAAAGCAAATAAATACATTTGTATGCCATTTATTCTCATTTATTTTTGAAAAAAAAATATTCTCGTATCGATATATAAATACTTAATAGTAATTGATTCAATTTTATCAAGTCTCAGACATTTTTTTCTTGGATGGATAAGACTTTATGGTATCAGATACGTACATACGTCCTTGATGATATTTGATGAATTGTGTTTTGTAGTTAAGATTATCATTTGAAAACACGAAATGTTATCTTTACAAATTATCGTAAAAGAATACATGTACACAAACGACTTTAGGTAAATTAAATTTAAATCGAGTAAAATGTAGTAGCGTACGTGGTCTCCGTGCCTTTATACCATATCTTCTCTTTTTTATACTAATGAACTAATGTATTTCTTTGGAAAATATATAATTGTCATGACAATTTAAATTTAGTGTGTCATATAGTACAAATATTAGATCCCGTCAAATTTAAAAGTTTATTTGCTGTCATATCTATCTCGACTTTTTTTAAATAAAGGAACATTTTGGTTTACAAAAGAAATTAAAGTCACTGGAAACAGGTCAAAAGGTCTCGATAAATCACTTAATGTTTTTTGGCGGAAATTTAATTTTTTTATTTCGTGATAATTTATTGCAAAATATTTGTGACAGCTGCATATCGTAAAACGTTCGAACTCGACAAGTAGATCAGCATGCATAATTCCTGTCATGCCCACTTTTATGATCAATTTACTATCAAAGATGAATTAATAATTCAATTAGACACTTAAAAGAATTATTACACGGGTATTGTGTCAAATTTAATATTGTCACCTGTTGCTTTCATCATAAACCATTTCCGCGATAACATCTACATGCGTTTTGAAGTATACCTGTATAAATAAACGTTCGATTTTAACTATTTTCATTATCCTTTACATCTGCTTACTTGAAGCATATTAGCGTTTATTTTCTGTTTACCGACTGAAAATCTGAAGGTATGTAACTATCACTTTTTCTTTTTAAATTGAATTGATTTGAGAAGCTTCTGGTTTCTGGTTTAAGACAGCTTGCGGTATAATATTAAGTCGGGACGTGTATATAGTTTATATGTCCTTGATTAAGTTTTATTCTTTTATTTAAAATATCAATTAATTTCTGTTGGTTGTTAAATGTTCTATTAATCTGAAAGAATAAAGTTTTCACGAACTTAACAACTGTGAATGCATTTTAAGAACAAGAATTTTACATAGAATCTGAATTTTACACTTGTTCAGGAGATGTACCGCCAGAAATGATATGTTGAATAAATTGATGAAATAAATGATCAGCTTAGATCTTATTCTCCTATTAATAAATTTATATACATTCTTAATACTGAAAATTTTGTTGAACTTTGGTCAGCATTGGGACCTTCTTCTTAAAAAATCTGCAGATCAGCAGAAATGATGTCCGAGTCGGTCAATAGTTCCAACTATATTGATTTCTGAATACATGTCTTATAGATTTGTGTATTTTGTATGTTTGAATATTCATGTAAAAATGATTGTATTTGTTTGGCCCGTATATGGGCACATAAGCCAATAAATAAATCAATATATATTTATTCTAATTCATCAAATTTAACATTGGTAATGAGTAGAAAATACCTTTCATGATGTACATGTATATTTGGTTTGGGCTTTTATTACATGTAGCCTACTCGGCATAGGGAAATTTTAAATTTTAGACATTGAGTTTGAGCCTTTTTAATTCGTTAGTTTTGGTATGGTAAAAAATTATAGTTTGGAGGTTACTTGATAAGTCTTAATAAACGATTAACCCAAAAAATTGTTAAAGAGGACATTTAAGTATAAAATGTAACTCATCCTCTATATCTGTATTCAAATTTACAAAGTTTATTATTTTTTGATAAACCAGAATATCATTTTGCTGAGCTTTTTGTGATATCTTTAGGTCCTGACATTTTAGCGTATTTTCTAGTGTTCTTAATGTGAATTTTTTTATTTTTCAGGGCCAATTATTCCTAGTCAAATGGGATGGTTATCAAGAACATGAATGTACATGGGAACCAAAGAGCCACTTGCCGGTCGATCTGATAAGAGATTTTTACAGCCCTGACGTTTCCGAGGAGTGCATAAAGATTTATTCTGCAAGCCTTGAGTCAAGTTTTCGACAGAGGTTGAAAACGGGAAAGGACACGTTTTCCTTATTATTTCCCAACAGCTTATTCAGATATGCATTTAACACTTCAACGGAAAAACTGGTTGAGAGGGAGGATTTCAACAAATTGTCCTTAAGTGAACATTGGGATACTGTGTACCGTAGTAATGGTGTTGGCGTATCAGTGAAATTCCCTGTAAGAATAACCCCTGTCTTGACATTTGTTAATAACTTCGTTCCAGTTAACGGCGGAGTAGAGAACAGGAAATATCCAGTGGAGAAAATAAGAGTGGTCTCAGCAACAACAGTCACTTTTGCGTAATTTTGATTCCTGTAACCCGGTGTAATCTAGTGGTACAACTTTGATCATCGTCTTTGCATGTAAAACAGTAATGGAACAATCTTACGAACAATAGTCCCAGACGCAATGATGAACCAATGCCTTCATTGGAAAAATGTTATTTATTGATACATGTATGTATATATTGTAAATATAATATTAAGAAAAGGACACCATGTCAGACAACCTGTCTCCGTTGAATGAACTCAAATTTAAAGACATTATTCAGGTTACTGATACATCTCCATCAATTGTAAATAGAAAAACAGTCAGTGAAACGGAGGTAGCATTTAGTATCAGTGTATCAAATTATTTTATATATGAACTCTATGGAGCTGTAGCAGATTTTTCGTTATCGTATGTTACAATTTTGAATACCCAATGTGATTATTTTCAGTTGATAGACTGTGATAGATTAAACTCCAGGTTGAAAAACTTATGTTATAGAATATTATCAGAAATAAAACCATTTAAAGGTGGTCAAAGGAAAAACTATTTTTTGAAACATAAGTCAATTACAATTTTTAAGTATGAATTATTAAATGTAAAAGAACAGAAATTCGTTCTTGAAAAAATAGATAAAGAAAAAGTTGAACTAGAAAAAAGGTGTAAAGATTTATTTGAGCAATTGGCAGTAGAAAATGAACAGACAACTATTATTAGTGAGCAAAATTTAGACATATATGCACTGCAGCAAAGAAATGCATATTTGGCAGACCGCATTTCTCAATTAGAAGAACAGCTACCAAAAGTCAAGTATGAAAAAAATTTTGACTGTCTAAAACCAAAAACTCTATCGAGATCTTTGAAAAAACTTGAAACAGAGGCCCAAAAGGCATTGTGGTTTTCTAAAACTTTTGGCTTAACTCCAAAATGCTTGACATTTAGTAGTAATGAAGGAAAAGATTTTTCTGTAAACTTTCAAGAAAAAAATCAAAGTTCAGATTTTTATTCCATGTCACCTGAACAGCAAGACAAAATTAGAAAATTGGTATTTTTGATGGACAGATTTTGCATTAGTGATGCTGCATATCACGAGTTAACTATGGTTCATAATGATATGCCAAGGTCATATTTATTGGTACAGTGTCGAAATGATGTTAATAATTTGTATGAAATTGAAAGATTACCAGGGAATGTTCCTGGAGCAATGATCAATATCAGTTCAGAAATTGAAAAATTATTGAAGATACATGTTGAAAAACACACAGATATTGACAGTGTAAAAATTAAATTTTCTGGTGATGGCGCTAAAGTAAGCAGAATTTCAAATTTTGTAATTTTTTCTTTATCAGATGTCACTGTTGTTAACAATGTATCCTTTCAAGAACAGCAAACTTTTGCAATTGTTGAATGCCCAGAAAACTATGAAAGTCTGAAGAAATGTTGTCAACCTATTTTTGATCAGATTAACAGTATTTTGGAAAAAGATAAATGGTCTTGTTCAGGACATGATTTAGATGTAAACTTTTTTGTGAGTGCTGATATGAAATTTATTCAGTTGTTGTTAGGTTTAGGCTCTTCTACAGGGGAATATGCTTGTCCCTGGTGTAAAGTAAGTAAACAAGGTCGGTCAGATTTATCGTTTCCTTGGAACTACTTTCATCAGCCAAACATTGCTCGGACAATTCAGGAAATGTCCAAGTTAGGTAAACAGAGTAAAAAAGAGTTTGGTTGTAAGCATATTCCATTTTTGAATTTGCGTGTCGATCATTTCATCCCTGATGAGCTTCATTTACTTCTTCGAATAACAGATGTTTTACTGAGGAATCTGATCGACGACGCAAAAATCCTGGATGCTGAGTTAAAAGTTAAACGTTTACAACAAGAAAATGTAAAAAAGTTAACAGAACTGATTCAGGGGTGTGGAATTTCCTTTTCAGTTTGGGAAAATAAAGGGGGTGAGCTAGAATGGACAAGTTTGTCAGGCTCAGAAAAAGTTAAACTTTTAACTCATCTCCCAGATAAATTAAATGAGCTTGAGGGTATAATCCACTCAGAGTCAAAACATGATGTTGTTATGTTATGGAAAAATTTTTATAGCTTGTACAAATACATAAATGTAACAACTGATGACGGAAAAGATATTTTTGAAAACTGCAGAAAATGGTTGCAGGATTTTTTAGATGTAGGTAAACAGTGCAGAAAGGGTTACAACTCACATAATGTAACACCATATATGCACTGCCTTGTATATCATGTACCGTTTTTTATTGAACAATTTGGTCCATTGAAAAATTTTTCAGGACAAGGGGTTGAAAAAAACAATGATATTGTCAAGCAAATCCACCAAAAGAAGAGTAACAAATGGGACTCTGCTATGAGTGCCTTGAAAACAAGGAAGAGACTAGAGTTTGGGTACATGAATAATTTAGAAAGAGAAAAAAGGTCATATGTAAAAAACTCAGACTGGTGGAGTGACTCTCTTAAACAGTCACGGTCTGGAAAAAGAAAAGAAATTCAAGATGAAATTTGTGAAGCAAATGCTGGCAGTATTTCTGTGAATTTTGATAATATGAGTGAGCATGACCTACGTGTTTATTTAAAAAATCACGGGGTCAATACAAAAATAAGAAACAGAGAGAAATTACTAAATTTGATATCTTCATTGTCTTTGTAACTGATGTTGTTTAATCTCACTTGAACTGCTTTAATTTATGCCTGTATATATCTGTGTATGTATCAAATTCAAATCAAACTGATGTGTAACTATGAAATATTGATACATTGATATTAAATTATATGAAAACATAGAAACGTTTTATTTTATTATTTTGATTGGAATGAATTCAAGGTGGCTTTTTCAGTTTCATGCTTCAGTAGTTATAGAACGTATTTGTAATGACATACATTCATATGTATCTCTAACAGTTCAAAGAAATTGCCAACTAGCATTTCAACCTTGTTGAAAATGTGAAAATGCCCTGTGTACATATGTGGTAATCTAGATTTTTGACTAGTTTTCGTACGGATGTGAACTGTGGTATCCTTGGCAATTACTTCCTATCTATTTTATCGAAAGGCTATTTTGTGTTTTGAAAAGAATCCTGATGGAAAATAATACTCCATACAAAACAAAGCAAAGGTGTTGAATCCTGCAAAACATAGTTTAACATACCATATTCGTGACATGTTCCATGCCTCTGTCCCATTCATTAGGCAAGATCATTGGTTGATCTTTGTCTTAACATGGATTTTTTGTATTTATAAGAAATAACATTGAGCTATGTTTGTTATACAAGGCTGAATACACATATTTTCCGATACTTGCTATTACGAAGTATCACCTGTCTGACATTTACCCCACATGTATCGTCTCTTTTTCAAAGTTCCTTACATGGTACATGATACAGAAAGGATGTGCTACTAGTCCGTATATACCGTAATTTGGTTTTATGTAGAAACTACCATCGGTAGAAAACGATGCTGTTATGAAACAAAAGTTATTTAACTCATACATTGAGGTGTGCCTGGGAACAATATATGCATATTTTGTTCCCAGGGTGTACATACTATACAGTGGTGTAAGCCCTGGTCCTAAACTTATGAATAGAATTTCTTGAACGTGGTGTGCTATCCACTGATGACTACATGAAAGGCTAAACATGATATAAGATTCTTGACATAGTGCTGCGTGTAAGTGGACTGGACCAGATGATTTTAAAAAGGAAAGGGTTGTCAGTTTCTAAAAATCCAGAATATTTTCGACTTTTTTTGTGCACCAGATACATTATTTTCACAAAACAGGTTTAAAACAAATTTAGAAAGAGAAAAAAAGGTCCTATGTAAATAAAAATTTTATATCAAAGTAAATAACATAGAAAATATAATTTTATTAATTACCAGATTATTTTATTTGAAAATCTATTTTCAAGTTAGTATTTTTTAGAAAGTCTAATATTTTCCCGAATTTTGATAACAAATTGTCGCAATTTTGAACTCGTTCGCCTGACCCGGTTTTCCACAAACGTTATTTATGAGTATTCATGCATATTTTTTCGCAGATATGCATATAACTGTAATATAGTCCCTGGTTTTCGGTATTTCCTTATTTGTATCTGATACATTAATGTAGCACATATTTCGAAAGTTGTATGTGTTAATTAATTGATTAGCCTTCAATCTCGTCCAGTGTCAATATTAAATGTAAATATTGCGCAATTCTGGTAACCACACACTGTGTTGTCTCCGAAATCAGCATAATTTACCAATAAATCCCAGATAAGAAGTTTAAATAAAGGTTTAATGTATTCAAATTACAATTAAATTAAAAGTTCATTTTAAATTATAAACAGAAAACAATAGTTTTAGATATTACCATTACTTAACAAAAAAAAAAAAGAAAAAAAGAAAAAGCGACCAAACTCAGTCTAAATTCATCAAAATGATTTATTTATAAGAAGAAACATATCGTATCAATATGTATTTTAAATTTCA
>JARWCS010251878.1:0-13403 GCA_034783895.1 Geukensia demissa
CATAATTTCTCGTTAAGTTGTTGCCTTTAGTTCACTAGATTTCCGTGGGGAACCAAACAAGTTGTTCTTTATCCAAGCATTGAAACGAAAACAAATCGAAGAGTAGGAGAACATGATGAATAGTTTACTTATACACGAATTAGTCCAGTGACCTTCTTTGTGACGATAAATAACTACCTGCAGACATAACAAACTAACATTCAGTAATAGTTACCGAAGGCATTTGTTACTGCTCGGTGATATGCTTGTATCTTTGGTACTGTGCCAGACATGCTACATTTTGAATGGTATATTGATAACATGGCGTTTCTGTTTCTTGACATGATGGAATCTCCGTGTTTTTAGTCTTATCTTAGATAACATGCAGAATTCTTAATCACTTCATAATAAAAAATGCTTCTAAAGATAGCATAAAATAAATCTGATCTAGGCTGAAATGTATTGTATTAGCTTACACAAGGCGTCAGGCCATTTATTTTACTCTGACAGAAAAATTTAAAACACTCTGTAATTTTAAAACTCTTGGTAAAACTCTCAAAGTAGATTTCCAGAATTTGGCCAAATATTTTGTTATTATACCAGAGTCTTGTTATTTTGAAGAATTAATTTTGGAATACTAATTTTTTTTGTGATCGTCAACAAAAAAATGAAAGAAAAAACTGAAACGTCTGTTTGTGTATAAGATGTATACTGTAACCGGATGACTTGTCCACCAGTGTTAGTGAGCTATCTACCCGAAGATAAATTGGTAAATTGAGACAACCTAATTATCTGTTTTATCTGGATAGGAGTAGACTTTTCTACTTTTGTTGTTGTTATGTTTGTGTTTGTGTGTGTTTCTATGTTTGTTCTTTTAATGCCATAATCCCATACCCTAGTTAATAATTAACATCAGATTGATTGATTGAAAGACTGTTGCTTAACGTCAAGCTCCAAATATTTCATGCATATTCAGAACGAGACCTACTTTGTACTAGACCGACATTTAATTTAAATGTGCTAGCTCACGAAAGCAACAGTGCCAGGATGACATGGCACATTACGCAAAGACATTATTCTGAATCAGAACCAGCAGTGTTTGCTCATATACAAATATATATAAATGCTGCCTGCTTAGTGGAGAAGCATCTAATACCAATTTGGATGTCTTTGATTTAACCCGAGCATGTATAGAACCCACGACCTTCAGCACTCGAGGCTAGCACACTAACCATAACACCACCGAGACGAATCATCACAATTCAATACTATTCGTTCATCAGATAGTGTACAGAATGAAGATAAAAAGAAATATTGGACATTACAGTTCAGCATACCAACAAATCACAAGAAATACTGGACATTACAGTTCAGCATACCAACAAATCACAAGAAATACTGGACATCATGAGTTTATCAAATTACCAAAAATACTGTGCATTACAGCTGAGCAAATCATCACATCACCTAAATTACTCTACATTACAGCTGAACAAATCAACAAATCACAAGAAATACTGGATATTTCATCTAAGAATATCAACAAATCACTTAAAATTCTGGACATAACAACTGGGCAAATCAACAATATCCTAAAATACTGAACATAACAGCTGGGCAAATCAACAAATATCCTAAAATACTGGACATTACAGTGGAGTATATAAACCTAAAATACTGGACATACAGCTAAGTATATCAATAAATCAACAGAAATACTGCACATTACAGCTGAGTATATCAATAAATCACCAGAAAAACTGAACGCTACAGTTAAGCATATCAACAGGTACAAATTCGATGAAAACCAAGAAATACACCAAGGCCAAATAAAAACAAGACTTATGTATTATTTGGTGGCCATTTTTTGGTTTCCGATCGGTGACACAGGAGATTTCTTCTTCAAATCAGCCTATCAAAAACAGGAATTGGCAATGGCAGCCAAACTCGTATCCTGGTAAGTACGAAGGCTCCGAATGCTGAGTTTGTCGCTGGCCTGACATCAGAACAAACATAAAATGGAAAACAGTGACAATGGTCGTTGTTTAACTTAATGAAGGATCTATTAGTCAACTAGAAACAAGAATCATCTATGGCAGCCATGTTTTTGTCCGATCAGGACGAAATGAGGAAACTTTATTAAGGACTTATTATAGGAATTTCCTATAAAATAATGTTCAATTTGGAAAACAGTTTCAATGGAGATTTTTACCTGTTTCAGCCAATAAAAAACACGAATCGTCCATGTCGGCCAAATTTTAAGACCAATCAAAACAAAATAAGGAAACTTAATATAGGACCTTGCATAGATGCTCCATGTAAAATATAAATGCATCTGGACAACGGATTTCAGAGGAACAGATTTTTTATGTATCAGCCAATCAGACAAAAGAACCGTCAAAGGCAACCATGTTTATGTCCGGTCAGGACGGGAAGAGGAAACTTTATAAACCTTGCATAGATGTTTCCTGTAAAATATTGTTCCATTTGGGCAAGTGATTTCAGAAAAGAGGGTTGCTTTGTTTCAGCTGATCAGAAACAAGAATCGCCTAGGACGGTCAGATTTTTTTCCCGATAAAGATGATATGATTAATCATTGTAAAGAACATTCCATTGATGTTTCCTGTCAAGTTGAGTTCGATTTGATGTTACGGATTTAGGGGAGAAATCCTTTAAAACAGGCAATCAGAACAAGAATTGCCTTTTGTGGCGATATTTTTAGTCCGATAGGGACAAAACGAGAAAACTTTGAAAAGGACCTTCATATTCATAGATGCTTCCTGTAAAAGTTGGTTCGATTCGACTGGCGGTTTCAGAGGAGAAGATGAAAATTCAAAAGTGAACGGACCACGGAGGCCCAATGATGACAATAGCTCACATGGCCTTTAGCCATGTAAGCTAAAACTGTAAAGACCTCCCTAAGACGCTTCCTGTCAAGTTTAGTTCCATTTTCAGAAGAAAATATAAATGTTTAAGTTAACGAAAGGTCAACGGACGTCAAGTGATGATAAAAGCTCACATGACCTTTGCCCAGGTGAGATCACAAAAAGCTATGATTGAAAACCATATAACGATTTGAAAAAATAAGGCAATGGAATTCACCCTCCACTTGGTGTCGCTGCTGCACTATAAGGTTTTTGCTTTGTGACGTCGTGAGTGAGGGAAAATTCGCGCACTACGTACAATTCCCAAACATGCGTGAAATGATATATTCTCCCTAAAAATCGGACGTCACAATACAAAAATACCTTATAGTGCAGTGGCGACACCATGTGGGAGTGATCGGCGGGTGAATTCCATTTATGCCTGTTCTACTAACAAGTCAGCTAAGGTATATAAAAAATGTCATAGGAAACTGACTATGTACATTTGATCTTGAAGAATAAACAGAGTATGTCAGGCGCATTGCCCAATATAAAAGCTAGATATTGCATGAGCAAAATCAGTAATTAAGAAACAATGAATTACAATCCTGCTTCAGATTCCTATTTTCTGTCAATCAATTCTACTGTATGTAAAGATCAATCATGCAGTATATACACGATGTGACTATTGATGTAGATTAATGTGAGTTTAACAACACACTAAAGCGATCAGATGTACATAAAATCATATTTAAGGAGCTAAAGCCGTTATAGGTTTACTAGTTTGTTACATAAAACTGACATCAAAGTAGAATAATAAACACGATGAATGTAAACATTGGTTCTCTTTCTCGTTGTCCTTATGTTCATTACTCGACAGCGATTGGCATCCAAGCTGCTCTCAAGCTCACAAGCTTAGTGATAGCACGTGATTTTAAAGCTTCGTAGACGCTCATGCTAAATACTTACATCGATTGATTAAATAAATATTAAATGGAAATCAAACATTAAGTTAAATATGGCTACCTTCATGTTGCAACGTCAGATGTAAGTATAATCGTAGCCATAAGCAGGTTCTTTAAAAAGCCCGGATGTTACATATTTTGGTCAAACATCTCGTGTGTACCGAATGCCTTCGTCGGTGTCTTTATCTGAAGGCCACTTCAGGTGTTCACTATTCGTTTGTAGTAATGGGTTAATTTGTCATAATTTAGTACACATCAAAGGTCTACTCGTCTTATCTGATGGAGATATATGGATAGTATACAATATATGTCTTTTGTCCTGGAATAACCCTATCGATGTGTGCCTACAAACCACCAAGGGAGCATTTGTTGTTTCTTAAATTTCCTACTTTGTGTTGTAAAAATGAACAACTGCAATATGCAACTTTAAACATGAAGACAAGATATTATGCTCAATAAAGAAAAAACTATGAATATGGGGTCTTTTGACGCATTTTCAACTCTTCTGTGTTACACGGTTGCCTCGAATATTTTTTACGATTTCATTCAAAATGGAGAGTGTATACGCATTGCTCCTTTGAAACAGCAACATTTTTTTTTATATTTCGCAAATAAAATATGTTCAACTAACAGCATCATACCTTGAACATTTTTAAAACGGATGATCACCTGATGACTTGGCCTATATTTTGAAATATTGGGGTCACTGCATATTTTGACACATTTGAAAAACTGCTTTTACTTAGTTACATTCTCTAACATTTGTTGGTCAACAAAACATTTTTTCGGAGGGGGGTTCTATCTTGTAGTCTTGTCTTGCGTTATGCAAAGGATAAGGACATTTAGGCACATTTTTCCAAGAATTAGGCAATAAATGGCTAATATCTATTATTCTATATTGTATTTGAAAAATGTCTGTAAAAAGAAAACACAACATTTTTGTTCAGTGTAATTTGTTCTACAATGATCACATGCTACAGTGAAATTGCTTTAAGTGTAAAAATACTAACAAATTTCTTAATTTGCTTCAACATTTGATTCAATTCTATAGATCGCACAAAAACATTACGACCAAACTTTGCACAAATATCTAAAAGAACAAATGTTTAGTTAAAATATCTTTGTGATGTTTTTGTATAACACCTCCAAAAATTTAGTATTTTTACAGAAAATGTTTTATTTTTGTTAAATTGCCATTTAGTTTTGTCGAAAAGATGAAAATTTTATTAGAATGAATTATGAATTATATAAAGGCTGTTATTAAAAAGCATTTACATAACAATTAATGTTGTGTCACAAAACTTAAAATTTGGGCCAAATATGGGGCTAACTGTACCTACTCCTTTGAAGTTCAGCGTACTGCACTCTCCTATATCATCTTTCTAATTGATTTCAATCCAATGTTGGATTAAAAATATATACTAGTATTTTTTAATTTGTTTATTTTGTCCGACTTTTTACGCTTATTTGGTAAATGTGCAAGACCATTGGTGGACGGTTTATATTTTGACGTACGGAAATACCGTGTGTGAAATATCCAATGACATTATTACATTTTTCATTATAAACCTACACCACACTGCTAAACACCTGTGCTTTATGATCTGATTAATTTCTCTTGAAGCTTTGATGTTACCTAATTTTACTTATTCAAGTATATTTATCGCCTTGTCTTACACATAAATTTGCATAATCAGGCCGATGTATAGTATTTGTTTTCAGGCATACGAACATATGTACGGAAAAACTTTAATACAACAAGAGGAAAAAATTATCACCATTAACCACAAATTCGACAGTCCTAGCTTTAAAAATTCCATTGAAAGCTCAGCAGTCAATCGGGTTCCTGTTTACATCTATGAAATCCGGAAAAATCATAACGAACATTGAATTTGATATAATACTACGAACCTAAGAAAAGGAGCATGCCGCTGCAGTATTTATTTCATTTCCAGGACGAACTTCTAAAGTTGCCCAATATTTGTGGGGAAATGCCATTACATATTACATAGCCTATTATACGTTATTGCAGTTTTAACATTGAAGATTATCAAAGGTTGTAGCTTACCAAAATAATTATTCGCCAACAATATATTTAAAGTCTGCTTTACGCATTTTTCAAATTTTACATTTTCGGGCAAAAATTCTACAAGAAGGACTTTCACAGTCAAAAGCAATTTTCACTGAACGTTCATAAATGTGTCTTCTTTCCTTTATGATTTGTTTTGTTTGGTCCGTACATCAAAATTCTTGTAAAAGGTGTAAAATTTGTGAAAATGGATCAATATTGCTCTCAAACAACAAGTATATAGCTCAATAATACCTTTTTCAAGTCGTGGTTAAACCTTTTTAGTTAATATTAACCTAGAAGAATCTTCAAAATCGAAAAATCTAAAAATTTAATTTGTTGTTGCAAGTGGAACATTTAGTGGGGAAAGTGGCCTTACGCTTTTTGGTGACACGCACTTCTCGCGCAACTTCATTTTTTTCGCCAATCAATAGCAGTGTTACATGAAAAGTTAGGTATATTTTTTTCACTGTAACTGCACTTTTGTGTGGATGTTATTCTTGTCTTAGAAAAACATATGAAAACAAGTACAATTACCAAACACCAAGACCAAAAACTTTGCACAATTTTGACCACAGCGGACTCGTATTTTATACTAAAGCACAATCACAAAGCACGAAATATAGCCAGCATACAAAAAATCATGAAGTTTCACAAAAGCACTACCAAACTAAAATTATATTAAGAAAGATTACAATAAAAACAGTAAAAAATAAGAGAAAACAACCAATGCATTTAACTCCAAAGCACTATAAACATTAAAACAAACTTTGCACCGCAAGAGAAAACAACCAATGCATTTAACTCCAAAGCACTATAAACATCAAAACAAACTTTGCACAAGAAAAATTGGACTATTGCCTAATCATGATTTTTTAGACCATTGACCTATACAGCAGGTATTATATTAGCCCCTGTTCCTGCTTTGAGCAAGAAAAATTAGTCAAAAGATATTTTAATAGTGTAAACAAGGTTTTAAATATACCTAATATACAAACTTAAATATATTGCAACTAACCAACAAAATAAATAACAACAAAACGCCTATTCTTTCCCCGGCACAACCTTTGCGACGGGCAGTTGGTTCTATACATCCCGCAAGGGTTCTACCTTCAGGCGGAGAAACTGAATGGTCTATTTTTATATCTCGGTCGCCCTCGAGGGGAGGGGTATAGGAAGAGACTATTGAACCGTTTAACTTAGTAATTTAGAGAGAAGTTATAGTGTTACTTGAATAAAAAAAATTTCAGGCAAAAGTTTATCATACATATGTTTTATTAAAATTATGAACTTAGTCAATTCAAAACTTTAACAAACACATATTTAAAAATCTTCTTGTATTTTGAAAATTATACAAGCGTTCAGGAATAATGAAGTGATGGCAAGACACATTTCTGACATTTTGCGGTACGACCTAACCCTGTTAAGAGAATGAATATTTATAATATTGAGTAAGGTTACTGTACCTTTGTTCGTTCCAACAATTATATTTCAAATAAGTACGGTCGGGTCAATAAGAAATGATATATAAATACATTATACGAGGAATATTTATACAATTATGACAAAAAATAAAAGAAATCTTGTCGTAGTTAAATAAGTATTACGTTAATTAGTACATTAAAAATGCACGCTTTAACAAGGAAGTTATGCAGAGTCATGTCGAATTTAAATATGCTTTTATGTTATGATGGTGGTGTCCCAGGTGTGATATGAAACAAACAGTTAATCTCGCGAACTTTTATTGAAGAAAAGGATATTTTAAAAAAACAAAAGAACCGGTATCAAACTCTGGTCCACAGACAATTGTTTATTTACTATCCAATATCCTCACCTTGTGGTTGGTTCTTTGATAATAAAAAAAAATCAGAACAAGTGTTAATGCTCTGGTCGTGCATGTTATCATTAAGCCAAAGTTTATGCCAGTGTTTTAATGAAATGATAAATGACTCGGGTTTTTTTATTTAATTATGAGCCTACACGGTTATTTGGTTCAAATTAGGTGTTAGATATAAAATATCTATATAATAGACTTCTTTCACATATTCTTTAAACATATTCAAGCGTTAAGAAAGGTTCAAGGATTTAAAAACTTTCTTTACAAAATCTTAAGTTCAGTGTTAACTTATTCTGACAGAGTTGACGATATAACAAATTTAGAGACCTTAAAAGTATATCGATCACAAAATCTTAAAAAATCAATAGGTTAATTATTCATATATCTCGTTATTTATATAAATTTAAATCTTGTCAACACCTTTATTTTCATTTTAATTTCAAAAAGAAAGATCAAAATGAAAATTAACCATACCTTGGTTTGAAACAATATTTTGTAACTTTCACAATTTTAATTGAAGATGCACAGGAAAGCAAAATTATCAAAAAATGTAGTGCATTAATGCATCAATTTATATTTAATTAACACATGCAAAAGTCATCATGGCAAATTCAAGTATACAAGTTTAAAAAGAGATGCATGCAAACCCAGGTACAAGCAAATTGGTTTTAAACAAAGTTTTGATGAGAAAATTAGTGTAGAATCATCTTAGTTAGTATGAGAATCAACAATAACCGTTAAATATTAGTGGTCACTAAAATCACAAGTATATGTCAATGTAAAAAGGGTACTCGAAGGTTCCTTCACGCGGGAAAAATAGAATTTCCGGCGATCTAAAGATGCAACGGTAACTGTTCATTCATATTTAATCGCCGTATAAAACTCTTCAAGATCAAAAAGGTATAAAAGCACTGTACATTTGATAAGGTATGCCTTCCTGTCCAAACCACTAAGAACCACTTCTGCTAGACTTAATATAGAGTGACTTTAAAACATGATTTCGTAGAAGAATGATTTCTTGAGCACTATTTCAAACCCATTCTATATTTATATTGTATATAATGATATGCTAGAAAGACACGATCTACAACTTGCATAAGTTTATAACAAATAAAGTAGAACTTGTATTAAGAGGTCACTTTTGGTAAGAAGCAGAAGTGATCATTCAAGACAGGTGATCTCTTAAATAAATTCTATTCATGATAAAAGCTAAAACAACATGGAATGGCAAAGGTGAACTTTAATATCAAGTGGCTGCTTAAAAGATGTGACTGCAAGGGCAAGTTTGACTGTTCTAAAACGTCAGATGTAGAATTTCAATTCTTAAATGGTATAATTCTTTCTGGAAAAATAAGTTGTATGTTCGATTAGACATTCTGAGCAATGATAGATTTGAGGATCTACCAGGTTATAAATATTTTTATCAATGCTTTCTGATTTTACGAGGATTGTACAAAGCCAAAGGGCTAATACCTACTATTACCTACTCTGCCTACCAAATAGATATACATAAAATCAGTCAAACAAAGATATACAGAGAATAACAACATCTATACATTATATAAGTCAATTTGAGCAACAACCATAAAAGAGTATTTCTATAAAAAAATTCCCATTCCAACAGTATATTTTAATATGAACCAACCGAGGTACGCAAATATAGGTCCCCCGTTTCCCTACCACGAGGTGGGTCTCTTTCGAGATGTGTCCATTTCTTATTCGAATTATCAACACAGAGAAGCCATAGTTGAGCTGTTGGTTGTTTAATTCAGCCAGGAAGTACAAAAGCCCTCCTAAAGGACTCAGTTAGTTGGGTGGGTGTGTAAATTTTTTGTCTGCTGGAGGGGGATTTTAAGGTCGGTCGAGTTTTGGCAGAAATGCCAGGCTCAAACTGTCGAAAGAGCGTCAATGATTGATCAGTCTATGATAAGTTCTCCGCGCTATCCAAACAGTTCATTTTTGGAATCAAGTTTTGTAATATTCCTTGGCCTAACGCCCACTTATGATTATTTGATTCTTAGCTTCTATATAAAAAAAATTGTATCACAATGACTAGATATTGCCATCATTTACCGTCAGATGAACATATCTTGTCATTTACTAGTAATCCGCCACACAAATCTTTGAGTGAAATAGTCCTCTCAGATATTTCCAACCATATTTCGAAATTTATATTTGGACGAAGTATCTTTTGTTATTATATGTACATGAAAGCTGTATATCAACTCCTCCAAATAAGAAAACGATGAAGGTCACAGGGTCAGGGGAAGTTCTTTTTCGCCTCGTTTATACGCTTGTAAATCCTCTTGAAAATATTGAATTTCCTTTGACAATATTCATTTGAAATAAACGAACATTAATAAGGAATGGAGAACAGTCAAATTCTGTACAAGCCTTTTCTGAGAATGCAGATATCTGACAAACGGAAGATGCACGAACTACAGATCTCAATGTTAAACATATTTATAACTCGAGTAAATATTTATGGTCATCAATACATTATATCACAATAACGAGAAAAAGACATTTATCATTAGTTTGGAAAACCCGAAAATATTAAAAATGGATATTGCCGGTCAGATTGAGGGTTACCAAGATATCACAAGGATTACAGTAAAGGGTTTTAAAAATAATCAAATGAATGAAAGAAACCAAAGAAATAATCTAAGATAACTAGGAAATAAAAACACAAAGTTTAATATAAAAGAGGAACAGTAACGGGGATGAAGGAGTTAACGGAATTAGGGAAAATAAAGTCAATGCCGTTTAAAATATTTTCGAACATATTGTATTTTCCACCAGCGAATGACTTTCACACCTGCACTAAAAGGTTAACAGAACTTTGAGTGTGATAAATGGTAATATTATGTTAGAACATTTCACGAGCGTGACGTGTGTCATCCAGGAATGAAAATGTTGTTTACTCTAAGATTATGTTACTGGAATAGTTGTACGGATTATCTCCCTTTTATGTTCTTTTTATGGTCAGTGGCGCAATAAAGATTGATATACTTCTTCGTTAACAATAGTCATGGCGAAAAACGAATTTATTTTAAGTATAATAGTTGTCCAATTCTTGCATATTTCTCATCTATCGAATTGATTCGAGATTTTAATTGTTATGAGTCTATAAATGTGTATTGAGAAAAATGTGGGAATAGGATCGTAAAACTATTGGAAGAAATAAGCTTGATAATAAAATAAAGAATAAAATGGCAACAGCAGCACACCTGTTGGTTCGCACCTGTCCATAGTAAAATTGTTTGAAGTTTTTCTAAGTGCAACAATGATGATATCATGTGAATCGTAAAACCCATTTGAACCTGTAATTCTCGGTAAAATGCTGTGCTTTGATATTCAACACATTTGTGCTGGACAAAACTATTCCCCATAGTATGAATATTATACTTGACAATTCGATAAAGCAATGCCAACATTTCTCGCAATTTGTAAAATAAAATACTCTAAAATTTCAAAATAACAAAAGTGACGATGAAATAGTTAATATGATTAACAGGTGCTGTATTTATTATGATAGTCATTAAGAGGACATATAAGCTTACTTATCCTGCAAATATTGTTTGGTTTTGAAGATGGGCCGATTTTGACCCTTAACGTCCCTACTCCTTTATGAATTATACTGCACATTCACTTTCGTTAATGCTTACCAATACAATAGTTTAGGTTACAAACATGCCTATTGTTAGTTCATATACAAATTCCATAAGAAACAGTTGTTTAACTGTCGAAAACAATTTAAAACAACCCTCTTCAAAAATTATTATATACCAACATGATAATGAGAAAAAATGTTTCTGGAATAGCACAGTGATCTGTGTAAATATATGTTCGTCTCTTTAAAAAGAAAACATATTCTATAGAATTATTTAATAACATTTGCTGGTGGCGTTAGAAAGGATAAGTCGGGCATTATCAAAACGAAAGGATATAACTGGCAAAGCAAAGTCGAAATGATAAGTTGCCAAAGCAAAAACGACAAGATGGCAGAGAGAAATTACTGCATGGATTGGGGATAGGCAAAACGAAATGATAGACAAGGCGACGGGGGTAAAACGAACTAATAAAAGCAAAAGCAAATAGGACGTCGAGAGACTGTGTTAATTGAACGGAAAGGTCAGGGCAGGGTAAAACGAACAGATAGGTCAGTCGACTGGGCAAGATCAGCCCACAGGGCAAAACAGATGAATAGGTCTGGCGACATTTCAAAACCAAGGATAGATTAGTAGATCTGTAGATATATGACAAAACGGTATGATATGTCTAGCAAAAATAGTTACAAGGGAATGAAAAAAGAATACATGTTCAACATGTTCACATGACGAAAATAGCAAAGCGAAACCCTTGCAACGGTAGTTTGTAATGAGTGGTCCACTTTGTACAAACAGTCAAAATTTAAATTTCTGTGCCAACACAAATCATATGCAATCTCTATTACGAATTAGTTTAGAAAAAGAAGATGTTCACGGTGTATGATTAACAATTTGACAGCCATCCAAAAGTCCAAACTGCAAATAATTCAACATCTTCAATTACAATCGAACACACAACTTGTTCTCACAATCGGATCACGGTCAGCTATTTTCGAGTATCTTCGCTAACGGGTTTCACGACGAAAATGGTCGACGGTGTTCAGATTGTTGTTCTCATCCTGAATATGGCTGTTGTTTAACAACAACCAATCAATCAATATATACAAAGCCTATCCCGTTCTGTTCAAAACAACCGTTGTTTAGCTGTATCGAACTTCAGTTGAATTACACAGCTAGGAAATAATATTTTGAAACAAACAACAAGACGAAATAAAAAACGAAGACATATTGGAAAATTCTACCAAAAGGGCAAAATCTAGTTTTAACCACGGACTGAAGTTGTTTAACTGGAGTTTTTCTGTAATTCGATTCCCTGCTCGACTAGAATCAGGCAAGATTTAAGTGGGTTTTTTTATTTTCTTAGAATACTGTCTTTTGGAACATGAATTAAAGTGATTTGCTAGGTTTTCTATATTCGTTTGTAATAAATTGATTTATATCTATTTGTCAATGGTTATTATGTTGTGGTCAATATCTCCCTGTTATTCTAACCCAACACTTAGACAATCAATACATAGAAACCTTATAAATCATAAACCGCAGTTAAACCTTTATAATGATTTGTGTCATCTCTTAGAAAATATATTCTAAAAGTCTTGTAATTCACTTCTATATTTGTTTCCTCTGATCTTCTGAGAGTAAACAAAAACATACTAGTACACGAAGGTTTTCCATGTCAATCCACTTAAGAAGAAATTTTGTGGAAAACTTTGAAGTATTCTCCATAATAGCATGATCCTTGTCTCGACGGTTTTCCATGCCAATCGACTTTAAAAGGAGAAAATTTTAGGCAAAGCTTGAAGTATTCGCAAAAATGGCATGCTCCGCGATATTTACATCTCTTGTAAGGAGGTAACGATATAGAATCAAGAAAAATTCAGTTGCTCTTTTTAGCAATAATTGACATTAGTGAAACAGATTTTTTGTTAATAGAATATTGATAGTTAATATGGCAGTGTGTAAAGAAGTTTGGTTAATATGGAAGGGTGTAAATGGCTGAAAGCATTGATTGATTGATTGATTGTTGTTTAACGTCCAGTGGCAAATATTTCATGCATATTCAGGACGGAAACAAGTTAG
>JARWCS010251989.1:0-13401 GCA_034783895.1 Geukensia demissa
GGATTAGTTGTAACTAACTGTGTCACCCTCTTTAAATAAAGTATTATTATTATTATTATTATTATTATTATTATTATTAGAATCACACAAGACTACGCAAGATGACGTGAGACGATGGATAGTGATCCCTATAAGTCCCTCTGCAAAACCCAGGAGACACAATAAATTCTCTGATAGATGAGCTTTAATTCGTTAACAAGGCTATCTGATGCCATGTCTTACAATATTTAAGAAATTTTCAAATGCAAACATTAACTAAAGTCTGTAAAGTGTCAAAACTAAACCACAGTGGTTTTATTCTTATTGGATGCTTTCCTCTTAACCTTATCTGTATTCATTTTACATTGTAGCTAGTTTCAACTTATTTACAAGGAATAAAAAAAATCTTGAAACAAATTGCTAGTATCAGACCAAGTTACTGAGGCAGCTTACTTTTTCAAATAAAATAATAAATAATTTTTGAAGAGAACCACCCAAGGGCCATTCAAACAACTAAACATTTCATCAACTAGGCAGTTTCTGATAAGATTTTTGTAAGAATTTTCTAAACCATCCAACTTTAACATTGTATCCTTCTGTGTTCAGGTGGTGGTAACCCTGAACTGATTAGCACATTAAAACAAACTTTTGTAAAGGACAATTAAAGGATCATTCTTGTCACAAATAATTTCAATTGGGTTTGCAGCTTCAGAAAGCTTTTTTAACAAACTTCCCATAAAACCTTTTTTAACAATGTCCAGCTACTACAAACATCATGGTGGTGTTTTTGGCTAGAAGTGTGAATACCCATGTTGAAATTCTGATCAGCAAAAAACCAAACTTTTGTAGAGGACTGCCCAAACGTGATTGTCACAAAAAACATAAATATTGTTGAAAGTGGAACTAGGATCCAACTAAACACATGGTAAGTAATACTTATTTGATACCTTCCCTATCATTACAGGCAAGACCAATTTTATGCAAGCTTATCTGATCAGCAGCATTAGCAGAATTTATTCTGAGTCATATTCATTTGTATTTATCATTCTTTTTTATAAACTTTACAAATCATTGAAACCTTAAAAATTGCTTCTATGTTAGGCCACTCCAAATTTATTTCTATTTCTTGGGATTTTTAGTGATAAAAACAGACGTGAGCGAGCGATATTTAGTTTAAATTTTTTTTCTTGCAATGGCAAAATATTGGAGCGCAACCTCATACTGATGCGAATACAACAGTTTAAATTTTTCCTTATTTTTGTACCTTTTTAGGAGTGATCAAGCAAATTCATTTCTTTATGTTTAGGAGTAACGATGAAAATTTCTAAAAAGTGAAGAAAAAAAATGGGGGAAAGTAAAGTTTTTGAAATTTAGGAACCAGCAAATTCCAAGAACTATTAATCTATTTGGAGTGGCTTTAATGTCAAATTTTACTGCTATATTTTACTAGTGCCATATGCCAGAACTTACCATTCACACACAATATAGCAGAAAAACTTAACTTTAAAAAATCAGGTAACTGGAGATATTTTTCTATGTGTTCTATATAATGAGATTAAATTGAGAGGTTTTAAAAGAGTTATTCCCCTTTTTTAAGACATTTTACAGTGTATTTCATATATTTTGTTTCCCCTTACCATCATAAAATATGCCAATTATTAGTGTTCTCATGCATTGCATAACACCCTTATTCTTAAATCAATTAAAAGATGTGAGGGTTGTTTCCTGTCATCTGTTTCATTTTACTTAATACTGCTTATTTCATAAAAAGACCAACCGACACCTTAAAAATGGACAGAAAACTGTGGACTAATCCTGTTACACTGTTCATGCAATTTTTAAATTGCTACACAATAACAATAAATAAGTATTGCTATAATTTTACCTTTAGATCTACATATCTCCACTAAATTTAACACATTATCGTGCTTCAGTAACTGCAGAATCTTTATTTCTCTTAAAGCTGTGATTGGAAACTGAAAAAAAGTTCTTTATATGATAGGAACTAACAATACAACATTTGACAAATCATACTTGATTTTTTTTAAAGGCAAATATTGAACTTTTGATCTTTGAGGTCCAGATAAACAGCATTAATATATGAATCCAATAAGTAATAGTAACAAGAGGCTCCCAGGAGCTTCGGTAAACTTGTATTTATACTTGGTCCCCTGCTGTTGCCAGCCTTGACAACAAATTGGTACCAAAGTAGCAACCTTGATAAATACATTGAAACAATATTTATCGAGTAGTTTTATTCATTAAGTAGTCCTCAAGAAGACTTTTGTTTGTTTTCCCAACAGGACCTCTGATAAACTAAATCCCCTAGTAGCAGCCAGCTTAACTGATGGATTAGCATTAAGAAAAACACTTTGTGGGCATTATGTATCTGACTATTTATGCTGTGTTTTGTTTGAAACTGTTCTAGGTCACAGTGATTTAAGTGGATCTTTGATTTCTAATCAAGAGGTACATGAATAGAAGTTTACATGATCCCATTAATATCTGATACATGTAAATGAACCAAGAAATAAATTTTTATGAATGCCAAATGGTTTAGAATAAAATGTAGGTCATATCAACCTTATTTTTGTTGGAAGTTTGGATCCTCGACAAGTTCAATGTGTATACTTAATTATATAGTCTGTTATCTTACCTGCTTTACGCATTTAAACATAAACTTAACAAAAGTCAATGAAGCCAGAGATCTAGGTCACAATTATTTTAATGTTTGATGTCTGCCGTCTGTCCAAGACTCATCTTTATATTATTGCAAGTTTATATGATCCCATGTTTTAAGATACAAACTGAAGAGTAAACCTAAACTAAGGAGGCAAATTTTAGTTTCCTACTGAAATAGTCTATTCTGCACTACTCCATATCATAAAAACCAGCAATATTGGTTTATAATGAAATCTTATTTTCAATCTAAATTTTTTTACCCCTTCTTTTTCGTTTTCCATGAGAATCTTTTTCATTGCCACAAGTCTTTTAGTGGTTCTGTCTCTAGCCTTAAAGACCTCCCTGAAAATAAGGTACACATATAATTTAATTATAATTTTCCATTGGGCAAAAAATTATATACATCTCTGTTAAATGTTACATTGTGATATTAGACTATGCTTGGGCGAATAGCTCAAGGTTTTCGAAGAAGGCTACATTTTTATAACAAGAGATAAGTGCTGGACAGTAGTAATGCTCAATGTCTCTGGCTATTTGAATTCTGCCATCTATTGGTAGGATATACAATTATGGCACTTTAGTGAGTGCAATATGATGTTTTATGAGCAAAGAAAAACAATATTGGTCAAATATAAAAATAGGAGATGTGGCATGATTTATAATTATAAATATATTAATGCATTAATTTATAAATGTATTAATGCATGATGCAAAGCCAAAGATGGCGACCAATATTGTTTTTCTAAGCTCATTAAACATCATATCCCACAATATTAAAGTGCTGTAATTGTTATATTACATTTTTATACTCATATTGTACTAATGCAGCCAAAAAGTTTTATTTAGAGTTGGTCAATAATGTGTTTGTCAAGTATGTTTATCAGGACTGTCTGATACTTGCTGCAAATTGATGTATCCTAAAAACGTATTAATTTTGTGGTGTCTTTACTATAGGGCTAAATACATATAATTACCCATAAAAAGGACTAATTCATGGAGTAACTTTCTCGGTTTTCTTATGGCCATAAAAAAGTGTAAACAGCACATGAAATTAAAAGGTTTGCAGTAAACAACCTTTATTTCATACTGGTTTATTGAAAGAAATTAATTAGTTGCAATATACAATGCAATGAACATTATGACATTTGTTAATAGTTAAACCTGAAAGCAGATAAAAGAAGTGTTTTGATTGAATAATGCTCTACATAGTGCTTTATGATGTATTATCACAAAAATAAAGTACAAACTGGATGCAATATGATGAAAAACTAATTAGCATGTTCCTTTGTCTTAGCCAATGGAATTACATGCTATATGTAAATTAATACACATGTATAAAAATTGTAATAAAAGGTATTAAACATGTTACATATGTCTGATTTGACTAGGAGTACATTTCTTCCATTAATCTCGGGTCAACTGATAAATTTAGACAAAAGTCCAAATTAGAAAAAAACGAACTGGTTTTTTGGGGGGATACACATGATGCATGGCTGTTCTACACATCAGTAAGTACAGGGAACCAGGCTACATGCCCCTTCAATGAGCCTCACAAGCAAAATATATTAATTATGTTATCTACATTTTGATTGGTCAATTAACATGGTTAATTCAATAAAATATGTTGTACTGAAAATTGTTTGAAAGCAGACACTTTCCAAAATAGGGAGGGGAAATGCGGAAAGACCTTTAAAGAAATAAGATTGAAGTTTTAGATCAACAGCAAAAATATGCAAAAAGATCAAGTTTCTCTAAATGTTCAATGCTTTCATTAAAATTATATCCAGAATATATATTTTTTTTAAATTATAAAAAAATCGTCCGCAATATGGCGAACATTTTTTGTGAGTGGCGGAAAATTGCGGACACATGTTAAGGGGATTTCCCACAAAACCATGTGCTATTAAATATCACATTTTGGATCTCAAAATAGGTTTTAAGTTGATTCCATTTTAAAGTATTTCTCCTTTATGATACGACTTGATATAGTTAAGTTCTTCAAAAGAATAAAGAGCACTGTTCATTTGAAACTGACTGTCTGCATTTGTATGCCGTCCTCAATTGGGCTAACCTCCCCTACCACTTTGCTATATTCGTACACTCATATTTGTATAATAAAATGCTTAATTGCAGGATAAATAAAAACATATCGTCGATGCATGTAACTTCGTCATGCATAAAAGTTCCTCACCTTTTCATTTCCCAGATATATGCATGCGCAGCATATGTAGTTATATGGCATATGTAGTTATAGTTATAACAGACGTAAAAATGTTCCACTGATAGGATAATCTACAAAGATCGGTCTCAAGCAAGTCAGTATCATTTAATATTATTTACTATTGCATATTAGCAGCCTTTTCACTATTACTTTTACATCCCCCACTTTGCACAGCTTGAAATATCACAAACCAGCGTGTTGGTTTTTTGTTTACATTTTCCCTCCAACTCAAAATTCATCTTATGATGACGGTTCAGGGTGGTTTCGCCCTGAACCAAGTTCGCACCTGAGTGTTTTTGCCCTAATCCCAGTTCGTTCTGGGTGGTTTCGCCCTGATTCAAGTTCGCACTGAGTAGTTTCGCCCTTATTCTTATTGTTAATTGTCAAGTGTAAACTTTTGGGAAATTGCATAAATACGTGGTATTATTATATTTTGGAGGGTGTGAAGATCGGTAGAAATCGTAAACCTCCGTGCATATTAAGAAAATTTTCACTGAGCAATTAATTCAGAGATGTTGTAGACATTAACTGCTTTGCTTCAATAAACATATGAAATTCTACGGGTGAATATGGAATGATGATGGTAAATCAATGATGGTCAAAATTGGATTCTTGTGTCAAATATATCTCGAGATTTGTACACACATTTTCGGACTTTAAGAACTGTATTTTTCTATTAGTTCTCATTTTCCTGTCACACGCGTACATGTACTTAAAAGCTCAGTCGCGCACACTCACGTTCTCTAAAAAAACTGCAAATGTATTTCAAAATAATAACTGCAGTCGCATTTTTCTCGATTTTTTCTTTCTTCATATAATTCTACTTCAATTTATTTAAAGCATGTTAAGTGACAGATTACTTCTCTACAGTTATATATCTTCGGTATATCAAAGATTTAAGGTGAAAATTATATTGTGTATTTTGAATTTTAAAAACTTTGCTGTAAAAACATAATTAAATTTGTCAAACATCAGAAATAATTTATAAATCATTATTGTTTATTACTCTCCAACCGTATGCTTATTTAACAATATCTGTGAAAAAATACTAATTAGTTGATGGTATCCTTTGATCTAATGAATACACCCGTCATAATCATCAATATTTTACCTGTTGGATATGCCGGGGCGAAACCACTCACTAATAGGGGCGAAACCACTCAGGCGAATCCACCCAGGGCGAAACTGGAAGAAGGGCGAAACCACCCGATACCGAATTATGACATCTTCTTCGGATCTTTGATTTATTTTTTTTCTTGGCGATCCTACATCGAGACGTTATAATTATTTGGACTAGGAGAAAGCACCACAAAGGTCCACATTGTTTTAACAGTTTATAATGTTCATCAAGACCTTTGCTTAAATGAACAACTATAACATGTGTATACTGAGTACATAAAAGATGTAATAAATTGTTTAGTTTTGCTTATGGCTGGACCTAGATTTTCTATTTTACTATTCATTTTTGTGAGGATTTCAATATTTAAAGTCATCTGGTTTTAGCTGTCTATTTTCTTTGCATTTTTGAGAAGAGGGGAAATCAGCCAATTCCAGAATATTACAAGAATTTTCACTGAGCAATTTATTTAGATGTTATAACATAGCTGACATTTCACACCTTTGGTTCAATAAACACAAGTAAATCCTGACACTTGACTTGCATGTGAATATATGCATGAGCGTCAATCAATGGTCAGTAAACATTCTGTTGAATTGTTTTTATGAAATTAATTAACATTTTCTATATCATTTGCGAATTTGATTCTTTTGTCAAATATTAAAATATCTATGACTTAATTATACTTTAGGAAAATGCAAAAGTGTACACACATTTCTTTGGACTTCAGTTAAGAATTTTATTATTCTATTATATTACTTATGGCTTTAACAACTTAATATTTTACTGAATATTAATTATCTATTCAGTATTATCTTTTCCTCTAAGAATACAAGTTAATTATCACTCATAAAGAAAAGTTTTCAATTTTCTGCCGCATGCATACTTAAAAGTTCAGTTGCACAAACTCTCTTAAGTATACAATTGTTCTCAGAAAGGTTGCAAATATGTAAAACTATAATTGCAGCCACACTCTTCTCAAATTTTTCTTTTTTTATAATTCTATTAGTAGAACAAATGTGGTAATTTTGAAATCGAAGCGAGAACCGACTTTGCCATTCCAATAACCTCCCTCTCACAATTCTGGTTGAATAATGGGGCCATGTGAGAATCAGGTAAAGGAAAACTTTATCAAACTGTAACAATGAATTTAATTTAGAATCACATATCGTAAGACATAGCCCACACAGTATGTCACAAGTAAACATGTTTGAACAGTGGAAGCATAAAGCTCAAAGTCCATTTGAATAGCAAATAAATATTACACATTCAAAACAAAATATAACAAATTTAATATTGGATAAAACAAGTTAAAATTTGGGAAGGTGGGAGGGTTTTTAATAAGCAAGTAAAGCAAGCTCCTTAATAGTAGAAATAAAAAATGGATGATTATTATATGTCTCATGGTGATGATGGCAAAAAAACTTTGGTCAATATGGCCGATCTTATGAGATTCTCACTTGGAACGTAATTCTCGTTCCACTAGATTACATACAAAATCAACTGTTGTAGGAATAACCTTGATACAGAAAAAATTCTACTTCTTTGCTAGTTTTCTTAAGGTTGCACCTTTCTTGTATAAACTAACTGTGTCACCCACAAAATTATGTTTAAAACTGAACTCAGAATTAAAGATTAATAACCAAATAAATATTAAGTCTTATTTAAGCAATCAAAAGTATAATGAACAGTGAGTAGGTATAATATAGCGTATACAATCAATCTACCATGTAAAATTTTAATAGGTAATGACACAACCAAATATAGACTAAGATATTCTTGTTTTCCAATAATGTAATTTTGATGAAAAATTATTCAACAGTAAGGTCAAAACTTGTGAAACATGACAACATTAAGAAATACAGCTAACTTTTTTTGTTTTCTAAAAAAAGTTGAATGTCAACAAAACCCCAAAAGGTCATTAGTTTATCTTTTTGATTTTACTGATTCTATTTATTACAGTGTCTTCGTTTGTCAACAAGACCATTTGGAACATGAATTCAATGTCACAAATATCTGAAATTATATACAAGTATAAATGAAATTTTGTAACTTACAGTTGACTATGCTTATAGCTACATATACATCAATCAGTTTTTAAAATGGATGGGTTATAATTAATTCTTTATTACTTACTTTGAATATATGAAAGAATAGTCCTCAGTGTTCCATTGAAAATTTTTATCTGTAGCCATTCATAGCTGATGGCTTTAAAAATTGAGTATCTAGTATGTCAAATATTACTGTTTTCTGACAAGATCGTTTTCTGATGTTTGGTTTTATACCCATGCAAATTTTCAATACTTTTTACAAATTTTTGGCATAAACTCAATTGCTATATAATAAGAGCTACTGTAACAGTACTCATTCTTATGTAATTAAAAAGAAAGAATATGGAATATATGCCAGAAAGACATGATTCATATCTTACATACGTTTATAGAAATATTTGAAATGTAGAGATTTGTCCTTCTTAATTATTTTATTTAATTTATATGAGGTACTTGCATTGTTGAGTTTATTTAATGGATTTTTTGTTCTTTCAGCACATGTTCACTAATACATCTTTCAAGAAATGGAACAAGTTAGAAGATAATGAATGAAGTGCCTGCTTTAACAGTATTTTTTGAAATAGAAATAAAAATAAAATGGCAGAAGGTATGTAGAATACTTTGATTTCACCTCAATCAAATTTTTAACTAAACTGTTGGTGTCACATTGTGTCTGTCATCTGTCTCCATCCTCCACAATTGTCAATTCACATTTTGATATTACATGTATCGTCCTAAAACACACTGCAAATTGCACCAATCTCTAGGAATCATGAGGTCCCTGAATGGTAATATAAATATTGAAATCATTTATGGCGTTTGTCCATGAAACATCAAAGACAGCTGTTGATGCTAAGAATAGTAAACAAATTTCTCCTTATTTACAACTTTCTGCCAAATGTAAAAATTTGTTACACTCTCTAAAACACTGGGGTTTTGTAATGATTTGATAAAAGTATTCAATACATCAATTAATAAAACAAATTGAAGTTAATGTGTTCAATTACATTTAAATTTTCATCAAAAGAAAAGCAATTTTCTTTATAAAAACATATTTTCCAAGCTTTGTTGAATTAAAGTGTCATTGTGATATTACAGTTGAACTATATATATTAATACAGGAAGAAGTCTAGAAGACTTAATGAAGGAAGTAGCCAGTCAGTTAGATGACCTACCACCTCCAGTGAGTCTGATGGGTAATGATCATCAAGGTATGTGGTAAATACATTTTAAAGTATGAAAAGGCAGACAAATTTTCATGCAAGAATCAACCCTTAGTCAATGTTAGTGGCAAGCAAGGATTTAGTATGGTATTGTGGCAATAAATTTTTCAAAATGACGCCCAATTTTGGTTGAAATAGCACGTGTAACCGTGATATCATAGAAGCCGCGATATGGTAGGAAGGCAGTATACTAATAAATTAAAAAGGTAATGTGTGTCTTGCATTTCTGTGGAACTTAAACATTGAAAAATACAGACTTTTGATTCATTTAGAGTCACAAAATCTAAAGTCAATGTTAACTGTAATCACTGTTGCAAAATATTTGAAACATAATATTACATTTCATTTTTTTAGTTTTTTTGCTTAAACAGATTCCTGTTCTATGTATACTGGTATCTGAAATTTTTAGATAAGTCCTTGGAGGAACTAATGAAAGATGTTGCAGGAAAGCTGGACAACCTTCCAGTCCCTAAACCTTTAAGTGAACCAGTTAGTGATATTAAAGAAACAGGTACTACAACATGTAATTGTGGTCGTGATTGGCTTACTGTTGAAGAACATCACAAGCTGCTGTAACATTTTCCCCATTCTCATTCATATCTTCTCCATATTCTTTATTGAGAATTCTTTGAAAGCTTTTAAAACAATTATGTTTTATCTGTAAGCCAACTTTTTATAGGCATTTACATAAAAAATAAAACTTCTAAAAATTCCACTTCTTAAAAACCACCAACAGTGATATGCCTGAAATATTGTTGAAAGTTGCAATAAACCCCAAACAAGCTAACAAACAAATTTTTAAGGTTGTTTTGTGTAGATTTATTTGTCAGAAAATTTGCCAAAAGATTTGTTGTTAATCAGATGTTTAACTTTGCAACATAATGAAGGTTTTTCTGTAGCAATTGTATAAAATGTATAAATTGCAAATAAGCCAGTAGGATTAGAAATCAATTTTAAGATTTAAAGTTTTTGAAAGTGACGTTATTGTGACATGAAAAATGCAATATACAGTATGTTGAATTATTTTGGTGCAAAATTATGTCCAGCATCCCCTTTCACCAACCAAGATGGTTTACACAGAAGAATTTAGTTTAACATAGGACCTAAGGGAAATTCATTAAAAAATCTTCTCATCAGAAACTACTGAACCAATTGCAACCAAACTTTGGTTAAATGGTCCTCTACTAAAATTTTGTCTGGCATACTTGGCAACCAATCAAGATGACCACAATGGTCAAACTTACCGGTAGTAAAACAAAGTACCTTATGGGAAAGTCACTTCAAAATCTTCTTGACTGAAAGTTCTGAGTCATTTGCAACCAAACTTTGATGGTTCTCTGCCAAAATTGTATCATGTATCCCTTACTACCAATCAAGATGGCCACCAGAGCTAAACATATTTTAACATAAGACCCTATGGGAAATTAAGTTTAAAATGATTTGTCTGAAGCTATTGAGCTAATTGCAACCAAACATAGTGGGAATGGTATTTTGGTTGTCATCTACCAAAATTACCATCCAGCATCATAGACTGCCAAACTAGATGGTGATGCTGGCAAACTTTATATAAAGTACCTTATGAAGATTTTACTTAAAAATCTTCTTCTCTTAAACTTTTAAGTCAATTGCAAAAAAAACTTTGGTAAATTGGTCTTTATATGGTCCTCTTCCAAAATTGTGTTTGGCATTCAATCACCTACCTAGAAAAAGGGGGTTGTTATTCAATTGTTACCAAATTTTTGTCCTAAGATATTCTACCAAAATTATCTCTGGCATTCCCACCTGCCAACCAAGAAGGCTGCCACAGCTTAAATTAGGACCTTATGTTAAGCTAATTTGTTGGAATGTTCTTCTTCCAAAATAATGTTCTTCATCCCTGCCTCAGCCAAATTTGTCATTAAATAAGTGGTATAGGCTCCTGGGAGCCTCTGGTTAATTTGTTTTGGCTTTGAGGGACACTTACAGTAAAAATCAATGCTTTATTTCTAACATGCAATGTTTATTCCTGATTTTTTCATGTTTTACTTCACTTGGAACTCTTTGAAATTTTGGCCAACAGCTTTTTTTAATTTATTGTTCCTTTTCCTTTGATTTGTCTATGACATATGATGAAATTATTCCATTTAATTTTTTTAAGTAGTAAATAAACAAAAGCTTTAAATTTGAAAAAATGCAATTTTAAAAGGCATATCTCTGGAAAGGCAAATGTTATAAGTTCTTCACACATACACAATTTTCAAACTTATTCTATTGAAGCTATCAAAAGTTGTTGAACTCAACCCTTAAATAAGAAAAAAGGGCATAACTCAGGAATGACAGGAGACACATCAAATTCAACTGGGTCTGAATTTGTTGGTCCTTAACAATATGTCACCTTTTAATTTTTTTCCATTGAATCTATCAAAATTTAATAAAGAGAAAGCTAAAATAAGAAAAATTAAAATCAAGGGCATAGCTCTAGAACAACAACTATAAAACTGTATTTTTTATTTTCATTTTTTTATCCCCTTGATTCTCAAAAGCTAAAGGTTTATATAATGCAGTTGGTCCAACTTTCCATTCATAAGTATGTTCCTATTTAGAGGATATCTTTAAAACCATTAATGTTAAAACTTGAAAAGTGTACAGGAATTAAAATTTGACCCCTTAGAGCCAAATTATGAGCAAAAAAATAATTTCTATACAACCAGAAAAATTTTGGGGTCATATTATGTTGGATCCATTTGAAATTTTTACACATTGATACCCAACATAAAATACGGGTTTGGATTGATTTCGAAGCATCTAGTTTTGATATGCAAGAAATGATGAAATATCCTAAACTATGAAAGTGAGGACTTTACATAAATATTTTATAACTTACCTTACTTTTGCCATGTCAAAAGAGGGTATAAAAATTTTGGTAAAACCCCTTTACCAATGCAATTACGAGTAAAAAATGCAAAAATGGATTGTCCAAGAACTCCTCCTACACCATAAATGAAAGAAATTTGAAATTAAGTGCACTTAGGAACACTCATTGCACTGGACTTCTTATTCGTGCAAGACATAACTGCGTCCACAGTTATATCATACAAAATATCTTTGCCTTTTTTAGAACTACCAGGATTGGAGAATCTTGTAAACAGACTTGCTGAAAATTTGGATGGTGTACCAAAAGGGCAAAATTCTAAAAAAGAAGATTTATCAGAACATACAGCTGCAGAAGGAGGAAATAGTTTGTACTTCATATTTATTGTTTTTACAGGAGTGGGAAAAAGACACTCAGATGAGATCAATTCTAATGGTTTATACAGCACTGATTTTAAGAAGTCTTCTCTGAAAAAGTACAAAGCCAGGCTTTGGAACCAAATTTGATTGGGAGAAATCTATTTAGGGTCCTTTACAATGTTTCCTTCTTTTGTCCTGATCTTCAGAAATGGCTGCCAAGGGCAATTCTTGTTTGTGTTTTGCTGATTGAAAAAAAATATCTGAAACCATTCCACCAAATGAACCAAAACTTAATAGAAAGCATAAATAGCATGTTCTTTGTGAAGTTCCCTCATTTTATTTAAATCTGAAATAGGAAATTCTTGTTTCTAATTCGCCAACTTCTCTGAAACCACAAAGCCAACTGAACTTAAATTTATTGTGCAGCATCCATAGGAGATACTTTATAAAGCTAGCTCATTTTGTTCAATGAACCTTTTAAACTGGATTAAGATAAATTGTGCCAAACTTTACATCTTAATAATATTTATGTTTCATCAGATATGAGAATTTTTGTCCTTCTCGGAAAAGTTCAGAAGGGACCATTGGTAATAATTGTTTCTGATTGGTTAATTTTTAAAAAATCTTCTTATTTTAATGCTCCTTTATAAAAAAATAGGACTATATTAACTGCAAATGATATACATGTATTGAATGCAATACATGTATATTGTTTCCAGTTAATATAGTGGTTTCAGTCAAATAAATTATTTGGCCAACTTGCAGGTGAGGGATACAGGCTCAGCCCTCAGAGCCTCTACTTCAGTTATTTGCAATGCATTTTATAATATATGATAATCCTTTAACACTTTCGTCCCTGAATTAATTTTCAAAAATTCTTAGTTTTCGATACTTTGCAAACTTATGCAAATTATATGC
>JARWCS010252100.1:0-13399 GCA_034783895.1 Geukensia demissa
TGACCCTCTATTTTCACTGCATTTTATCAATGCATACTACCCAAGGTTTCAGCAGGGAAAATATTTCAAAAATCTATAGAAGGCGAATTAGACACCCCAACTACCTTAAATTTTTTGTGCAGATTTACTGACCATTCGTATGGACTATAGGACAGAGTTGATTAAAAGACTTCGATATGTCGATCATACTAATTATTGAAGCAAAAATTGTACAGCGCATAACATCTATTTTTAGTTATAAAAACCCCATCATTGCTATTTTAAACCCTCAGTAAATTCTGTGATATAAATAGATTGGTTTTCCCGATGAAAATTTTTCTCAGAATAGCTATTTAGGTCACATGATTCTTATCAAGTATATTAAACCACTGAAGAACACAAGTTTACATTTATCTGAGAACATTCTTTTCTATAAGGTAAGCATATTTTGCAGTTCTCTTATTAAAAAATCTTCGAAATTTAACAGCGATAAACATTTTTGTGTTACATTGCAATGTTTGTAAACGGGTTGTAAACATCGAGCACTGCACTTTTGGTGGAAAACACCGGGGAAAATGTTCCGTTTTGGTTTCAATTCCTTATACTAGTTTACAGTGGATGATAACCTTTTGTTTCAATCAGAACTTTTCATTTTTATATCGCCCTTTTTGCTTTTATTGCAGTCAGAGTGATTGTCCCAAATCATGCCGTTTGAATGCATGGATCTATTTTCTTTTTCCTACATATGAATTTTATTTTTTTATTTTTTAACTTGTGTATCATGTTATTGTTATTATATCAAATGTCTTCTCATGAATGTATATCTCATATTACCTCTCGGCGTGGATCCTTTCACGGATCCTTGGTTTGCTTACAGTACTGATTTAAGACTGTAACAACTCCCCCCCCCCCCTTTTAATTTTTTTTTTTGGTTTGACATATAAGTATCCATAATATGTACTGTTCTGAGAACAGCACATGTTGTACATACCAGTCGACTGGAGCAATCTGAGAACAGCACATATTATTGTGGATACTTATATGTCAAACCAAAAAAAAAAACAAATAATTAAAAAGGGGGGGGGGGGGTTGTTACTGTCTCCTGTCCCCAAGCACCTATGATTTAAGCGATTTATAAATACTATATACTGCACTTTAAAGTGCTTTGATAGTATGCGATATGTATAATGGTATATTTCGGCTTTAGCATTTTCTTTCAAAATTGGACCTGCATCTAAGTACTACGAATTGCGTCCAACAACAAACGTTCAACCCCGCCGCATGTTGCGTCGATGTGTCTACACCGGCACCGTCCCAAGTCAGGATTCGTGGCTTTTTGGAAAGTCCCTGTACTATTTTGTTTTTTTTAATGTTTTTTAGTTAATTAGTGTTATTGAGCATGTCATTTTACATGTACACACATATCGACATTTTCGGGGAGGGGTGTAAGGGGTGCTTGTTTCAATGACATGTCCAGATTGAAAAAAACCATGTTGCCATGCTGTTTCATTGACATTTATTTTAGGCTGAATGTGGTTTTAATGAATATTACAAAGTAGGGTAGTGACGTGATCGAGGTACCGTTTATATGGTATTCTTACTTGGGTCTTTAAACCAATATTGTGTTTCAAAGAAACCAGCGATCCGTACCCCGGATAGTTTTATTGACTAAGCATATTAACAATAGCAGAATATGTTGGCAGGTTGCCAGCTTTTTAAATTTATAGATTTTATTATCAATCGGCCGGTAAAAACTTCCTGGTTTGCACAAATAATAGGGAGGTATGTTTTCTGTAAATAAAACTATTTCTTAGAAATGCATGCATCTAGTATGCATCTAAAACATTTTGCCTACTGAATAATGAATGCATAAATATTATATATTTCTTTCTAAACAATAATATTCTAATTTGAACTTTGCACTTTACTTTTTATCACAGTGAAAATGCACAATGATAATCGGTCTTCTTGTTTATTTTAGTGTTTTATTTTGAAAAGTAAAAATGAAGAAAACCAAAACAACCAGGCACCAGTCCGCAGGCAGGAAGCCTATTCGACCAATAGAGAGACAGAAAATGAGACCTTGGTTGTACAATCTTCTCTTGAATCATGATGTCCCAAGTCTTCAGTGGGAAGTTAAGAGAGAGGGTTTATTCCGTATAGCCTGGAGACATGCCGCCCGTCAGGGTTGGAACCCTAGGGAGGATGCCGACCTGTTTGAACGTTGGGCAAGGCATACAGGTGTGTAGTAACAAAATTTAAACGTAATCTATTGACTACACGATTATATTTTCACGCGGTTATCAGGCTTCATTTGCCTCAGTTGATTTATTTTTGTTACGCTTTTTAAACTAACTGTTATATGAGAACCAAAAATCGTTTACTCATTATTTATTTTAAAAATCATTTGACGTTATGGTACTATGAATTGTTCATTCAGGCAACGTTAAAATCATACAACATTCGTGGATTCCAAGCCTTTGTTTCTTTCTTTTAGTTTGTTTCAAATTTGTCTTGTCTCTTTGAACTATGCACTTTTGGCCTCTCACATGGGTATTCTATACTGGACTTAAAAACAAAAAACAGTTATATCCCTGCAGTCGATGCTGTAGAGACCATACAATACCTTATATTAGGTCTTCCATGAGAACAAATAACTACATAAGGCGAATCCAGTCAGTCTGAAAAAAGATGTGCATTTCCATTTAACTTTGATGGAGGTGTCAGGAAGAAATTTAACCGAAGCTCCGCTTATTAGACTTTTTTCCTGAAAGTGAGACATTGAACCGAATACTTAAATATTGCACTTACGTTCAAAATGGGTTCAGATAACGGGACAAACTGAAAAGTGGCTGTTCATATTTATATTTTTGTTTGTAGGAAAGTATGTTGATGGGGACGAACCAGACCCCAAAAGATGGAAAGCAAACTTCCGCTGTGCGTTGAATAGTTTGCCTGATGTTGAAGAACTTAAGGAAAGGGGTATGAGGAAAGGAAACAATGCATTTAAGATTTACAGATTCCTAGACGCAAAGAAACACAAATCAAAAACTCGTCAGCACAGTGTATGCAAAGGTATGTTTACACTCGTTGAATGAATTTGTGTTATACGTTATCTGGCTTGGTGGCTTGTCATGTATTTGTCATTCATTGAAGGTCATGTGGAGACCTCTAGTCAGTTTCTGGACATACTAGTATTCCATTGTCTCTTTCCTTTTATATTATTCTGTGTCTTCTTTAATTCAAATGTTTTTAACAAATAACTCTCCATACATATGTTTTTGATAAAACCTAGTAAAAATATCAGTAATACAAAGATGTTTAATTGAAAGATTTCCCTACATATGAACTTAAAACTATCTCGATTGATAGAAATGGGAGCTGAGCCTAATTATAAATGTGAATTTCATTATTTGTAGAAAATGTGTGTGCTCCAAAACGAACATCAAAACGCCTACAAGACAAACCTTATCGTCGCTTCGTTGACAGTGATTCTGAAGAAGACGAAATGGAGATGTCAGATTCCGACGAGGTATGTCATTAAATTCTTGTAATTAGAATATTTAATGAAATTAATATACATTTATTTTTTTTAATTTAACGTTAAGCGTTTTTATGACAAGTTGTAAGCAGTGGATATTGACATATCACTTTCCTTTCTTTTAAGAGTCATTCCACTGGGCGCCGAGATTCTGACGAAGTTTCTTCTTCTGGATCAGAACCAGATTTCATATTAGAAAGAACTTGTCGTTTGTCATCAGAGAGCAGCGAACTTCCTGTATTTGAAAAGATTTGTGGGGAATCTGGTAAGTGTTACAATATTACACTTTCACTGACTTACAACATAAACATATTATAAAACTTATCAAACATTAGATGGCTATAAATTAATCCATTCAGCCCTGATGTATCCTCAAGGATACAACTGTCCATTATTAAGTTTTTGACCCCACACGACCCTTAGGCACCTTGAAATGTAACTGTGACAAAACGGGCCTGTTGGAATGCCAGATCTGTAGCTGACAGCTTCATCAAATGTAGCAGTAAATATCAAGAAGTCATGATGTCAGTTTTAGTCACGGGTGGGCTCTCATTTGGACCTTCTGGGCTAAGAATTTTGGTCAGAACCTAATCAGTTTTGCTTTGCCACAAGAACCATTGGTGTTGCATATGACGGAACAAACGAAATATTATGTCATGAATAGTATTTTTCATTTGGTTAATGAATGTATTAAACTAGAAATTGATAAAGTTTGACAAATGCTCTTAGTTTTTCTGATGAAGGTAAATCCAGAAGAGCACTTTACATCCATTAAATTTGGCTTTTAAATATTTGTTATAAGCGTTCTGTATGTAAGATTCAGACGTATATTCTATTTAAAGTAAAAATTACTTTTGGCTTCAAGGGGTCCCAACAATCTGGACTGAAAGCAATTATACACCTATACTGAGACAAATTTCTACTTGAAGCCACAGTCTAAAGTGTGTGGGCCTATGCTTAAGGTTGCCATAGCAACCAGAATGTCCCAAAACTGCTCAAAATGACTATTTTTCTGCCACCCTCATTTCTCACTGATTCATATAGCTGCTTCACAGGTATCAACTAAATTGATAAAGTTGATGATATTGTTTGATTTATTAGACAGTTCAGTAGAGAAAAATCATTTTACTCATGTTCAGTCTACCATCTTTCAAAGTGTTAAAAACATTTATGGCAGACTTTAGGAATGTAAAATTGTTTGAATAATATGTTAAATTATATTGTGATTAACGGAAGCTTACAGTAAGGGTAAAAAAGACAAAAACTGAATACACGGATTCATTTCTAAAGTATAGAGAAAAATTGCTTGAGCATGTTAAGACTGCATATTTTCAAGTTTTTTTTCTTATAATGGTAGTTTAGTCTCCTGTGCATTAGATGTGGCCAATAAGGCAAAGAAAACAATTATATACATTAAAAGGTTGTAAATCTATTTGATGGTATGGTTAAACCCATTTTATACCCTTACCATTATTATGAGGGATTGATATCTAAAATTTCTAAAGAATTTAAATTGTGTAACAAATACAATCTTTCAGAGGAAGAGGAAGGCAATTTCATGTTCAGTTGAAACTATAAGAAGAGAGTTTCTTAAAAAGTTTATAAATAACTCTTCTAACAAATACTAAGAGCTTTTGAAAATTAGTCATTAAGACGATTATGTCTTTATTTTCCACATTCTTTCTTTTAAATAAATGTAAATGCAGTCATTATTATAATATTTATATGATAAATTTAACAGATATACTGTTTTAATAATTATGTGTCTATGCTTAATCAGAGAAATATAATACCATATATGTCTGGGGCTTAATATTTTGATTTTTATTGTAATGACCTAAATTTTTGGTGTAAAATGAGAATTTGATTTGATTTATTCATTTGTGTTTCAGATCTACCAATTTTCCAGAATGATAAAAATTATCAGAGTTACCAGAGCTACCAAAATTACCTATCATTACCTGGTTCAACTGTGGCAATATATGATTGCAATAATGGTGAGTTCTCATCATCTGCTTGTCTATAAGTAGCTGACAAAAAATATCACTTATTATATTTGAACAATTTCCTTTCTTTACCAGTTATTGCAATGGATCAACAATGAATTTGTGGTCTTAAATTTAAAGTTTCATAAAAATTATAAGCATGCAACTTTAAAAATTGTTGTATAATGTTCTATACTGTTGCGAATGGATTTTCTACATTGTTGTATAATCTCTATACTGTTGTGAATGAATTTTCTACATTGTGATATAATGTTCTATACTGTTGTGAATGGATTTTCTACATTATTGTATACTGTTGTGAATGGTGTATACTGTTGTAAATGGATTTTCTACATTGTTGTATACTGTTGTGAATGGATTTTCTACATTTTTGTTACAGATGATGATGATGAGTGCAGTACAGATGGTAGCAATGCAGAGAGTAACATGACAGAAGAGGAACTAGTAGAGGTACTGTCTAAACTATATCCCCTGCCATTATATCATGCAAGATGCACACAGGCACTTGGATCGTGGGTCCTTAATTTGGTGTAAAAATTCTAGAACAGATTCGAAAATGCTGCTGGTCGATTGTTTGTATAAAAATGTGTGTAGTTATTCTAGAATAACAGTCTAAAAATGTTGCTGGTTGATTGGAGACCATGCGACCAGTAGCATTTTGGATTCTGTTATTCTAGAATTACTATACATAATTTTTACATGACCACAAAAAATAAAAATTGAAAATAAAAAAAATATTAAAGGGAAAAAGGGGGGGTTTAAGGTTCCATACCCCAAGTGCCTGTGAAGATGCATTATGTGGCAAATTGTCACTGTTGAATGTTAAATATGTCAAATACATTTGGGAAAAAAAATAAAAACATTTACAAGGAAAAGCAGTGTAGCATTTTTTTTTCATCCAAAAATATTTCTGTTATCAAAATATGTGAAATGGTCAAACGCTGAAATGAAATACCTAAACAATTGAGTGCTTCTCACTTTAAAGACATAAAAGAAAGAGAAGTTTTTGCTTTCAACCCTATGAAAATTATTCAAAAAGCCATGTCCATTTATGGTTAATCCTGCCTACCAACCTTTAATATGTATTTTTGCATATTTGGTATTGTATTGATGTTTTTTTTTTATTTTGCAGTTGATAATAAGTGGAAATCACACAGGTGATATTATTGAAATTAAACAAGAAGAAATTGACATTTGGTCAGCAGTGGCAGCTGATGTCACTGTTGGTGAGTAGGAAAATTTTGTTTTATTCCAAAGAATTTATAGATTTTTGACAGTAGTCTGGGCTAACATTTTTAGACATTATCGCATTTTAAGATTAAAGGTTTTAAAAAATTATTCCATAACAAGGTTCAAATTTCAATTTTAACTAATAATCATTTTTGTATATTGAGCTGCATGAACTAAAAATATAGATGGCTGATAGTTGTGGAAACTTGAAAAAAATTAACATTTCAATTCAAGTCTAATTAATTTTTTATTTATTGTGCAAAATATAGCTTAAATAATTTTTGTCTGGTTTACAGGTGCAGAGGAAATGGTTTGTGATGGAATTGAAGGTTGTGTCATACAGGAATCAAAAAATGTGATTACTGAACAACTGATCAACAGTGCAGACATGGTATGTATATTGATTATTCTCTGTAAAGCTATGGCTTGTAAGTTTCAAAATAGGGTTTTCAAATATTTGCCATAGATTTTGTGAAGGTTTAATTTAGAAACAGAATAAAGCAAAAATATTGATAGGGAATAGTGCTTGTTTTTCTAGTTAAAACTGCTTGAAAATTTAGCAAAAATATTGCTTTGATTTTTATCTGGTCCTTAATGGACATGCACATTTCCTCTTGAACTGACAATTTAATTCATATAATGAAACAGAAAAATGTCCCTAAAACTTAATTTTGATTCAAATTGATAACAAAAACAAAAAAAACTTTCTTTAGTTTTTACACTACACAGTTGAAAGATAAAAAGTGTCCCCCATTTCTTTTTGTTTTTTCAAAAGAAATATATAACAAGAAGGACACTTTTACACATGACACATTTTGGCTTACACAGGATCAGGTTTATATTTTACTTGCACATTCTTAGAATTTGTCTCCAAAATATGGTGTGAGAAATCCACCCAAATAAAAATGCTATTTATGATGAATACAGTATTGTTTTACCATACCAATGTGTTTCACTTTCTTTACAGAGTTATACACCTTACACAAGCCTGGATCCTTCATTGTTGTGAGGAATAATCTCATGGACTATAAAAACTTTGACAATCAGTGTCCACATCGTGTGTGGTTATTGGTATGTGGTTAAGGACTGTACTGGCCCCGTGGGTTAAAAGAGTATTACAGATTGTGCAAATTATAACTGTATAACTGAAACGTGAATGTGGAACAAATTCAGTGATAATATTATTACCATTCCATTCAAGAGGATTCCTCAGTTGTGATTGTATAATATATTCATTTGTTCTGGATATTGTTGTAGTTTTCTGACTCTGTATTCATTATTCATGGCATAAAACTGTGCAATGTTTGAACATCTCATGTAACTAGTCATACATAATGTCCAACTCTACCTATGTGAGATACACTGGTATAGGTTGGGACAAACCTGTGATTCAGATATGTTTGTTTAGTAAAAAATAAAATATGAAAAGTTTTTTCATTTTATGTCTAGCCATGAGATTTATTGTACACAATCAGATTGTCTGTTATAACAATTTTGATACTTTCGTCATTATTATTTTTTTAATGAATTTGGAATCCTGCCTTAACCTGCAGTTTGTGTTTTCTTAATGAAAGGTACTAACAATAATGGACATTTTCATGTGAACTGCTAACATTGAAAAATGGTATCATAACCGGCAGTTGACATTTAGGTTGACAAATTAGCAATCTAGATATATCTGCCTGGAAATTTATGGTGAACAATGAACAACCAACAAATCCACCATATAAAGCATTTTCTATATTTAGGGCGTTCTTTAAAAAATATAAGAACTAAAAAAAAAAAAAAAGCAAAATGAATTTACAAATCTAGAGGTCTCCACAAGGCCTTCAATAAGGGTGGAATACCACTCATTGTGAAGATCCCTAAATCACGAAGATGAACGGATTAGTCAACCGATCTTTCTATCCGATAACAAAAAGGAAGACATGACAGTGTCCTCTTTTATGTAACAAATTACTTGAACAGCGGTACACGTATTCACGGAAGAATCACTTAAAATTTATTTCCTGGCAGATACAAAAGTCAGCCTTCCCACTTAAATGTTTGGCAAAAAGAATCAGACTGAACCCTTCATGATACAATTCATGTAGATCCGGTAAAGTTTTTTTTACGTGGGACAAACAATGTATTTGCTCCAGCTGTTTTCTGTATAGATCCGGGTATGAGTGATATTTAATTCCGTGCATTGTGTGTGCTATGTGTTTTTTCTAAAACATTCTCGATTCTCTGTGGCAGAAAAAAATCGCCTCACCAGGCGAACGTTTCACAAAAGGGCGTATAAGAACTAAGACTTACGAGTTTTGCTAAGTCTTGCGACTTTTGTGGAACCGGTTCGCCAGGAGAGGGAGAAATATTCTGACTCGTGGTGCCACGTTCACTTATAAAAAACACATCTGGTTTTACAGCGCATGAAAAAACTGTCGTTTGAATTATTCAGGGAATGTGTATCTTATATACAGACATGGTTTATTCCTCTGGTATTATAAAGACCACACCGTACATCAGACGAATTCCGGTTGGGCTTTGGTATCTAAAACATTTTCTGGAAGAGGGTCGTCAGCATTTCTTCTTCATTTTTCCTAACCGTTATTTCCGACAGGGGTAACATGTTCGCGTCATGGTTATACGTCCCTGTCTTCTTCACAAAGCACGCGGCACGGAAGGGAGTCAGAATATGTCCTATTTGGGATGGGTGACACGGTTACCTTTCAAGTACGTTTGCAGGGGGAGGGGCAAGGGGACCCCGCGGCACCCCTTTAAATAAAAACCGATTTTAGCACTTGTTTTGCATGCAGGGGAGTATGTATTGGCAGGTCACCCTTCCAAAAGTCAGATCCACTTATGTACTAGTATGTGTTGGCAAGTGCCCCCTTTTCCTAAAGTCAGCCTCGTGTTTGCATGATAAATGTTAAGCCTTATCATTCATTCATTTGAAACTAAAAATTTCTCGTCCTAACAAACAAAAACTCTACCCATGTTTCTTGTTGATTATCGGATGCTTCATTACACTCCCCCATTTTTATTCAGTCGGGAATTCGTAAAAGGAATATATTTGGGAAGTATTTAATCACAAGACAATTTTTATACAGAAACACAACTACATAAACACAAACACAAACGTTTTATTAGATTCTAAATACACGTCAATCCGTCCTTTTTGTCTACTACCTGATAACTGCATTTTAATATCTTCTCTATACAAAGTGCATTTATTTACGTCCTTATCGACCGACATAATTTAACAATTTTTACAATATGTAAACCTAAAATACATACATGTATTAAATACCGTTATGTTAACAGACCAATGTACACCTATTTAATTAGATATCTTACGATATGCTAATTGTGCATGATTTGTTGTACAGGTCGATATATAGTTTTATCTGCAAGCATATAGATTTTCCAGAAATCAGACAGTAATTTTCAGAAAATGGACACCGTCTTTTATAAAGTCAGCTTCTGTACTGACCATAATTTCTGTAAATTTTCAATCCTATACCCTATAGCAAATATATTAACATGATTATTGACTGAAAATTCTAGGCGATAAAATACATTTGTCTAGGTCGGATATATATTGTCATTGTTTGGTGAGATACAGGCACTAACGTTACCCATGTGTGGAGTGTGCACAGGTGACAACTCATCAGGAATGTCGCAAAGGCCTATTAGACCCATAGAACGCGAGCGAATGAGACCATGGCTTGAGAAACTCCTTAACACGAAGTCAGTTATTGGTCTTCAATGGAGGGATGCAAATGAAAAAATTTTCGAAATCCCTTGGAGGCATGGGTCTCGCCATGGATGGAACCCAACAAAAGATGCAGACTTGTTTGAAAGATGGGCCAAGCATACTGGTGAGTGCACTTCTTCTGTAGTGATGGGTCAGGGGTCCACACGTGGATATTTGATATAGGCCTACCCTTTTTCGGTTTTTGTATGAAAATTTATTATCAAAAATAGAAAAATAACACAAATTTCTTTGATAATTCATAGCACTGTAATGTCTTCCTGTTATATATTGGGGATCCATTCTCAATGCATATGGACCCCAACTCCACTTTAAATCACTTTTAATAAATTATCTAAGAAAATGGCTTTAATTGAAATTTGCATGCAACTATTTTAACCCCACCACACTTTGTGCACCATCTGGTCACTTTGTGTATACATGTATGTATTTGTGTAAATTAGTACATGATTCTGGGGTGTATTTTCATTTTTTTTTTTTACCAAGACACATCATATAGTCAATGGAAAATCATTATAAGACAGTTTTGAAAACCAGGGCTCTGTAATGAGCATTAAATTTTAAAACTTTTTATTAAAAATTAGATGCAAAAAACTCATGAAAAACTTGCATTCAAAAATTTATAATAAAATATATGCTAAGATATTATTAACATTATTTTTTTAAATATTAAAATAAAAATACTAAATCTATAGACAAATGTCAGTTTACAAGTCTGATATTTTATCTCAATAATTATGGTAATCTGGTCCATGAAGAATTTTAACAAAACTTACTTTTTTATTAAAATATTTATTTTTCACAAAAATATGTTCATAAATTTTACCAGGGGAAAATATAAATAATAATGAATTTATTTACAAATATAATATACAAATTATCACTACGAAAATTTTTATCCCAAAAAATAAAAAAGGTATTAATTAAAAGTTAAAAAAAATAAAAATATGGTTTTTGTTTTCAAAATGACAAGATCTTTAATGGCAAACTATTAAAAATATAATTAGGCCACTCCAAATTAATTAATAGTTCTTCGGATCCGTTATTGGTTCGAAATTTCAACAATAACTTTACTCGCCTCAATTTTTTTCACTTTTCAGAAATTTTCATTGTTATTCCTAAATATAAAAAATAAAATTTGCTCGCTCGCTCCTAAAAAAGTACAAAAATAAAGGAAAAACCTTTAAACTGTTGTGTTCGCATCAGTTTTCGAGGTTGCGCTCCAACATTTTGCCATTGCAAAAAAAAAGAAAAAAATTAAACAAAAAATTTCGCGCCTTGTTTATAACTAAAAATCCAAAACAACTAGAAATAAATTCGGAATGTCCTTATATTTGGAGCACTATATTTTTACTCATACAGGTTCTTTGCAGAATTTTTTATCTAGGGTTGAAATAAAAATCGACATTTTCTTCAATTTTAATAACGAAAACTTTATGGTCCGGTTTATTAATTTTGGTCCTTGAAAAAATATCCGTTGGTCACGAAGTGAGGTAAATTTTCTACGAGTACCTGTTTTTTTATAAATGCCGGACACGTATATGCATGTCAAATACAATTATTATCATTATTTTATCGTTATATCTATGAACTAAAGACATTATTTATTGTTAACTATGGCAATAAAGTGAAAGTGTTTTCTTCATTGTATTCTCGGTTAGGCCGGTCCAAATGCATGTCAAAAATATGTTTTCTAAGAAAAATGTTCCATTTTTACCAGAATTTGATATAAACTTACACGTGATCTCCCCAGATACAAAAAGAGTAGATATTTTTTCAATCGCAGAATCATTGATACAAAATGTATTCAACTCCAGATGATCTGAATCCCCCAAAAATACAGAGCTAGAGAGCATGTGACTGCTCACATAAACATTTTTTCTATACTGTAGACGAAAATGTTTGTATTCAAATATATATGTAAAAATTTAAGTCATCCGCTGGTTGCCACATTGGTGGATGTAATATCTGCACAATCGTTAGGACCCTCTGAAAAAAGTCTTGTGATGTCTTGTAAGTATAAATCCTTGACGCAACCAATACGTCAAAAACAAAGACAAAAAATCCTTCAAATTTAAAAAAATAATAAAAAAAAAAAAAAGTTTATTCGGAAATTGAATCAGTCAAAATAAAAAATATCACTTGAAAAAATCCTCCCCAAAATATATACACATGTATATAATTTATTATTTTTTGGGGGGTGGAAAATGTTAATTTTTAGTCAGATTGTTTTATCCAGTACTTTGTTATAACATCTCAACAGTACAAAGTAATTTTAGACCAAGTATCTCTTAATTAACAGAATCATTGTACATAAATGGCATAAGAACTGTATAAATTCAAAAGAATGGCCCAACCCCTTTATCCTTGGACAATATCCCACTGTTAATTTTCGTTGAATTTTACCAGATTGTTTTCCTAGAAAAAATGTTTCGTTTAAATAATTTGGTCTGACAAAGAATCTGTGGTGCATTTTAACGGAATAATGTATGAAAGATATATATAAAAAAAATCAGATTCAATGCACATGAAAAAACATAGATAACTTTTTGCAGCGTTCGAAAAAAATCTGAATTGAAAAGTAATAGTCCAAGTTACAAGAAGGACAAATATTTTATTTTCCTCTTCTACTTACATGTGTATGAATGGTTCATTCCCATTTATCCAACTTTTGTCAAATTATATACTACAGGTAAAAAATTTAAGTTGGATAAGTGGGAAAAGGTAATATTGCAAAAACAACAACTACTAATTAGGGCTTGGGTCAGGTGCTGGATAGAAATTAACCAAGAAATTAATTCTGTCCGTACATTTTGTATTTATGATGTCATTTAAGGTTGGTTCAATAATAAACTGTTTTATTTGTTTATTATTTAGTGTATCTTT
>JARWCS010252428.1:0-21768 GCA_034783895.1 Geukensia demissa
TCACACTAGGCTTAATTTAACTTAATCCGGATCAACTTAAGCCAGTATACAGGTAACCTGTTGCGTTCACGCTAGCGTTAGTGTTGTGACTTAACTTAATCCGGATTAAAATTGAAACGTAGAAAGTAACGTTATTTATTATGACGTCAGATTTAATCCACATTTTGCGTTAACACTACAGTTTGATCTGGATTAACTTGATCGAATTAAGTTAATCCGGATTAAATTAAACCTAGTGTGAACGCAAAGTGACTGAAACCACATTTACCTGAGTTAATCCGGATTAACTTTTGTAGTGTGAACAGGGCCTATACTATTTGCACCTAATGAAGACCAATGGACACCACCACAATAAAAAATGTGAATTCCCTCTGTTTTTCTCGCGATTGGAATGTAGTCTTATACTAACATTTATCCCAAATCTTCTCATGTAATATTTGAAGAGTTTTATTTTAAGTTCAACTTTTTCAACATTTTGCTGGTAATACAAAGATTAAGTTCGTTATAATCTAAAGCAATATGGTTCCCTTTTCCAATTTTATTTATGACATTATGAGAATTACCATCTATTTTTGTTATTAATGTATGCAAGCTAACAGTTTCAGATCATTTGGTCAAGCAGTTTCAGAGGAAACGATTTTAAAAGATTCTAGAATGAGAAACAAGAACTGTGTGTGGCGGCCAGAGATGGATTCAGACTTTTGGAAAAGGTGGTCCATTTGCCAACGCATTCTCGTAAATAAGTGGATCTGACTTTTGGAAAGGGGAACCTGGCAATACATACTCGACTGCATGCAAAACAAGCACAAAAAATCATTTTTGCATTTTCAAAAGGGGGCCCAGACCCCCTTGTCTCCCCTGGCGGCCATGTTAGTTTACCAACAACGACGATATATACAAACTTTATAGGGGTCACCCATATATACTTCAGGAAATTTTGGCTGTCATTGGGTTTCAGGGGGATTTTTTTATGATTCGACCAATCAGAAACAAGAACTGACTGTGGCAGTTATGATATTTGTTTAATTGATAATGACCAGGAGGCTGAATGCAAACTTTATAGAGGCAAACCCATACATTCTTCAGACAAAGTTTCAGTTCATTTGATCACAGGGTTTTAGAGGAGAAGATTTTGAAAAATATTTGACCAGTCAGAAAAACTGCCTCTGGCGGCCATGTTAGTTGTTCGACCGGAATGATCTGCAAATTTTATTAGAGACCATCCAATAAGTAAGTCGGACCAAATGTTTGTTCATTGTTCATTCAAGCCCAGCGATTTCAGAGGAGATATAGGGCCTGTTCACACCTGGCTTGATTAAATCCGGTTCAAGTTAAGCCAAAACACGGATATTTATAAAAAATAATTAGAGAAAACAAAAGTCCATAAATAACGTTACTTATAATGACGTCAGATTGAATCCATATTTTGCGTTCACACTAAAGTTTATTCTGATTAAGTTAAAACTAGTGTGAACAGGCCCTAAGAAACGTTACTAACTATGGCGTCCGTATTTTTCGTTCACAAGTACAGTTTCTCCGGATAAATTAACTTGGTCATGATCAAGGTAATGTGGATTAAGTTTATCCGGATTAAACTAAACCTACTTGTAGTATGAACGCAATGGGCCTTAGCCACATTTACCCGAGTTAATCCGGTTTAACTTTGGAAATGTGAACAGGCCCGTAAATGTAAAAGTGGACGGACGGACGCAAATATGACATAAGCTGACATTGCCCTTGTCTGTTCCTGAAAGATTAGGAGCTCTTACCTATTTGGAGAGTTTTACAAACCTGCTACGGTTCTATGTCTTCTTCAAACAACAAATAAGAACGTCCTGCTACAAGTAATTCTCCCGAAGAAGTGGGGGTGTGAAAGTTTTTTACGTCCTCCACAGCAAATTAATGCTCTCAGACGTACGGTAAAACTGAAGAAGTTCAAAGCGTGAATCTCATAATGAAGGATAGCATGTATAAAGATGTTCGGCTAAATCATAGGTCATTTGTGTTCATTTTTCATTAATGTATTGCTGTTTACCAAAGGTTTACCGAAAATGGCCGTTCCAAAAACCAAGAACAAGCATACGCCCCAAGACAAACAGAATCCAGATCGAAGCCCCTATGAAGTCCGATACAACCTACAGAACCGACTACGCAGAAGGAAAGGTAATTCCTCTGGAGGGGGGCCTCTTTCTATATGTGATGAGATAGGGACGTGCATCTGCAATAGGTTACATTTATCAACTCAATTTTATATGACAAGGTATGAAATTCATTTTGAAAGGTGTGATAAGGCCATAAAAAGTGAGTAATGATAAAAAAGAGAGAACAACACAAACTCAAGTATAAAATGACAACTTAGCAGCCAAAAAGCGTGGCACAGACAATTGCATTTAAATAATGGAAGGAATGACTTTAGTTTTCGCTCTCACAGTGTGTATACGATTTTAGAAAGAGGCAAGGTGCAAGTACAAGGGGTCAAAAAAGGCCAAATATTTATTTCAGCCACGAGACTTTCACTCATTCTTTTTTTTTCTTTTTCATTTTAGACTTTGTTACAGAATGGTTACATATAACATATAGATGTCCAGTTTATAGATTTTGGAACAAGGGTCTCAAACGGATGAATTCTTCATTCTTATGACTATAGCTACCAATTGTATATTTTTATAGCCTAAAGGGGAATTGCATTTGTTAAAATACCAAAGCACTGAAAATACGGAAAGGCAATGAAAAGTATTGTACTTAATAATTGTCCCTGCCGTCTGGATTTAATTTCCCATTTCGAGTGCTTCTTTTGTTATGATTTGATCTTGGACTTCCTATGCTTTGGTTCTAATGCTTCTAATGAGAGGATACTCCTTGAAATGTTCATATAGCAAACCAAATTTCTCCATATTTATTCAACATTGGTAATTTTGTATTTTGAAACCACTTGGTCAATACCTCTGCTGTTGGATCATGTCTCCGAGGGTATTCACTAGCCCAATTGTCAGACTTGTCTGACATGAAATTTATTAAACAATGTTTTACAAAAATGTGCTACATTTTGTTAAAATTCTAAAGCAATGAAAATACGGAGAGGCCTCGAAAATTATTGCACTTATTAGTTGTCCCTGCCGTCGGATTAGGCTTCTCATTTCGATTCGTCTTGATTTGAGCGCGCCTTTTGCTATGTTTGGATCTTGGACTTCCTAAGTTTTGGTTCTAATGCTACTGATGAGAGGTTACTCCTTGAATCGACATATAGCATACCAAAATTCCAGATATTTATTCAACATTGCTAATTTTGTATTTTGCAGTAACATGAAATAACTTTAATTCAACATATTGCAGTAATGAAAAAAAAAAAACCAGTTTGCACAGAGTAATAAGGCCACTCCAAATTAATTAACTGTTCTTCGGATTCGCTCGCTTCTAATATTATAGGTTCAAAATATCAGAAAAAAATAAAATTACTCGCTCCATTTTTATCTCACTTTTAAGAAATTTTCACCGTTATTCCTGTATATAAAAATAAAAAATTGCTCGCTCGCTCCTAAATAAATGCAAAAATGAATGGAAAAAAGTTGAACAGTTGTTTTTGCATCATTTTTCGAAATTTTTTGTTTTATTTTTTTTCCCTGAAATAGCAAAATATTGGAGCGCAAATGTGCGATAAGATTTTGGAATATTAACATTGGTTGTGGCGTCATAAAACAGATTTCATATGCCAAGCCTCCCCTCTTGTTTTGGCAAATACAAAGTTCTAACTCAAGAAGCACCATACAACAATACAAATAAATATTTTGAAGTTGATAAAAAATTTCAAACAGTTGAAAGGATATACTTCCAATAAAGTCAGACAAAAGAATATTTTAAGGTGCCACGGACATCCGGACGGTGCATCATTGTATATATTTTCTATTACTTAGTTAACAGAAAGAGAAAAACGAGAAAAAAAGAAGATACCTAAGGGAAGAAGTGCACAGTATAAAGCTCTTCAAGATGAAATGATTCTTCGCCAGATGAATGAAAGGAAAACTACATATGCTGCAGATTATTGTCCAAAAGAGGTCTTTATGTGCTATGAAACTGATTTTAACTTGGGGTGGGGTGGGCAGACTTCTGACATATTAATTTTTGGCAATTATTAAAAATTATGCTCCTTTTTGACACAGGAATTAGGGTTTTTATTTGTCTAAATTTATGATTTTAGCTACCAAAAAGCTTTCAAACTAATTTTGACTTCTTCAACCCAGTTCACTATTTTTTCTTAAACTGTTCCATTTTTTACTTGATTTTAATTTGTAACATGTATTAAAAAATCACAACATTGTACAAAGAGCAAAATTTGCCAGTTAGCTGATTATATGGAGATTATTGTAAAACTTTTAGTATTGTAACAAAATATGGCCACACTTATTGTATAAAAATCACATAAACATAATTTCTATAATTGCTTATTTTATCCAAATCTTTTAAAGCTACAAATGAGGAGGCCATTTACATCTGCAGGGGAGCAAAGTTACAAACAACCTGTCAATGCATTCTCTGGGCAGTCAATGTACCAAGTCTCCTACAAACATTACAGTCCAGAAGCTATAAAGAATTGTCGTCCAAACATGATTCCTCCACAACCTCAGCTCCACTCCAATCATCATACACTAGTTAACAGCCTACAGTTAGAAATAGAAGTGAGTACCAACTTCTTTCTTGTTCACACTAGGCTTACCTTAAAATTTAATCCCCATCAACTTAATTGAAATGTTGTTTTCACACTGGTATTGAAGTTGTGGCTTAATTTAATCCAGATGAAAACTGAATGCAGAAAATCCAAAGGCTATATAATTTTATCTAGATAAAGTTACTGCATATCTAGTAAATAAGGATAAACTTCAAAAGTCTTGTACATAAAGAATCTGTGTACATTTTTTCTTTAACTCAAAAAGTGTAAATGTAAACTGGTGAAACAAATATTATGGGTAAAATTGCTTTCTTTTTTTAATGTTAACTTTGCCAATGGAATAAATTTAAGAGCTCAATATTAGTGAAAAATAATTGGTAAAGAATTCATTTCAGTAACAACACTTTGATTTTTTTCAAAAAGGGAGATAATCCAGGAAACAATAATGGTGAATCCAACCCAGGAAACCCAATAGCCAAAGTCACAGAACAGGAGCCTAAACTTAATTTGAATGGTAAAATTATTATATTTTATAGTCTAATTTTTTTTATTTCATAATCCATCTGATTGTTCAGTCAAAACAAGACCTTTCATGACTTACAATCAGGATCTGTCTCTAGTGAAGAATTTGTTATAAAAACTGTTCAAATGTGATTATCAAGGACTAACTATAAGATTTGCCTAATTTATAACTCATTAAATCATTTAAAAGATGCTAAAAATGTCTGCAGAACTGGATATGCTGTTTTGTCACACTGACTTTTTTGTTCCATTGTAAATTACTTTTTTCTTCACTGATTGAAAGATTTGAAAATTGCAAATTAGGGAAATAATAATTTCAAAACCATGTTTTCCATTCTTCTGCTCAAGTTATAGTATGGATAGTAGCATTACTTCAAGACATTCCCTTGCCCAGACAATATTTTGTTTAAGATTCTGCCTCATACATGATTTCCATCTTTATCTCCAATAACCAGTAAAGGTAAAACCCACTTAATTTTATTAGTCATAAACATACCTTTCAACAGTCGGCTCTAATACTGTATACTTATATGACAAGAGATCATGGAAGGTCAAATGACTTAAAACTTGTAATAATTGTCTGGGAAAAATCTATTCTTTAATGTCTACCAATAATATTAATCTCATTATATAGTTCATCTGGTATACAAGTGCCTGTTGTATTTAAGTAAAAATGCTTGTTGAAAAGCAAGCTAGAAATCATTTAATTGGCTTGACAGTTTCAAATAAAAAGACATTTTCCTACAGGCCTAATGATGAAGTTAAACCAGCTGTGATGGCCATCTTGAATTCTTCTACCAATCATCAATTCAATCAACTTTGCCATTTCCATTAAAACAAACTTTAAACAAATTCCCCATATGAAACAACATTGAAATCAGTACAGCTATGGTGGCAACTTGAATTTCAATACCAAAAAACACATCTTGTGCATTGAAGTTATTGACACAATCAATAGAGGTTTAATTTTAAAGCAAAGCTGAATGCAGTTTTTGCCTCTGGCAACTTGTTGATTTTTCATTTGGCATAAATACCAAACTTAGGTAGCAAACTTCCTGCCAGCTAGTTTCACTTTGCCCAAGTGGGCTCAGACAAAGTTAAAATGTACCAGTAATTGTTGCCAGATGGACAGACAACAAGCACATATGCATAACAATAACTCACAAATATTTAGCTAAAATAAAAATGATAATGGAAAAAGGTAAACATATGTAACATAAAACTCAAAATGTATCAAGTTAAAAGACTCATCTAATCAGATAAAAGAAAACACAAATATAAAGTTCTTATGGTAATACATTTTTCAGATGTTCACAAGTTACAGGAGAATGTGTCTGTTCAAGTCCCAGAAACACCACTGGAGGTCGAGCCTGGGCTAATCACTACATTCATGGCTGACTACAGACCAAACTGGAATGTTAAAAAGAGAACTCTCTGCAAACCTGATGAAACAAACTACAGAAAGCTGGTCACACCCTTTGACGGCACAACTACTCAGAGTGCTGAATACAAAGCATGGCCCGTCAGTAAACCAGAAGTACCAACCTGGGCCAAAAAACCGGAATACAAACCTCCAATTGAGGGAATGGCTTTAAATAGTACCTACTCTGTGAGTATACACTTGATGTCCCAACCACATAGTATATACAAAGATGGTACATTTTGTATTCCAAAATTGAACTTTTTTGAAAATTCAAAAGAATTTTATCTCAGTATGGCCTGTTTTTCCAAAATTACTGTAGTTTGTATGTAAATATTTCCTTGATTTGTTGCCACCCTCATATGTTGCCAAAATTTGACCAGATTCCAAAGGTGGCAATATATAGAGGGTGCACTGTATTGCAAATATTATAGACTTGAAAAAAATGTGTTAAAATCTGACAGAGCTCTTTTCAACATTGTTTCCTTGTGTTCAAACATTGTCACTAATGATATGGTAATTTTCTGACTATAAGAGGAATTTCTTTAAAATTGATGATTTTTCCCATTATAAGTCTACGGGGAAAATGCAGTTTAGATCTATATTTCACATAGACTTATAGTCCAAACAATACAGTAAGCTTACATGATCACATACAAGAATCCAAATAATAGTAAAATTTATGGCTTTTTAAGATGGATTTTGCTGACCCGAAGGTAATTCAAAAAGTGGCAGCCATGAAACGTCCAGTGAAAAATGAGGACATTATCAAACCAGGTTATGACAACTTTACATTTGATCAAACTACAACATACAACACAAACTTTAAAGAGTGGAAAGGAGCACAACCAGCCAAGACCTACCTGGTAAAGAGTGTGTACAACCCTCCAGTGGAAAAGATGCAGTGTGAATCAACACACAGGAGCTATTATAGAGGTACATGTACTTAAAACCATAAGGATCAACACACATTGTACTTTAATTAAATTTTGTCACAACACAAATTTTCTTTTTATGATCAAATATAAAGTCATTTATTTGATTATATTTATCAATCAAAAAAGATAAAGAAAATAAGAATATTTGATTAATTTTATTTACTGTATATATATATATATTTCATAAGCAGGCCATAGTTCATGGTGATCGCTATTCATTTATAAAAGTCTGGGACAGATTTATTGTAATGTTATCCACATGTTTTTAAGTCGTGTGAAAACTTGTGTTTATAGGCCAATCAACACCCAGAGCAGACCTGATTCGTCACGTCTCAGAGCATCGACAGTTAAACAAGGACGGGAAACTCAACTTCAGAACAACATATAAAGAAACCTATAAGGATCATCGTCCAAAGAGCTGTCCTGGTGCAATCAGGGGAACCACAGTGTTGGTGGGAATTAAAAAGGCATGGGAGGATAATCTTACACCCCAGAAACAACTGAACACTTCCCATGATTCTGGCATTGATATGATTGAGTGTGACAACCAAGAGGAATATTACGGGGACAAAAAATGAAAATAATCACTGCTGTACTGGAGGAGAAATTTATTTGATTCTTGATTACCAAATTAAAAAAATATAACTGCACTGCATAGTTCTAGGAAGAAAATAATAACATCTCATAAACAAAGAAAATTTGCCAGTTTCATAAAGTTTTTCACAACTTTGATCAATTTCAAATGATTTATATATACCGGGTATGCATTCAATCTAGAAAATAAATTATAGTAAATTAATTAACATATATGTTGCTGTAAAATTCCATAAAGTATGCAGGGCATAAAAAATAAGCAGGTGATTTTCCAAGAGTGGGCTGATTTACACAACTGATATACCTTACACAACATATTTTTCGTAACAATTTTTTTATAGTATTTTAATGTGTCTACTTTTGTGCCTATACCAAAGATTATCGCCTTTATATTATTTTATCAAGAAATATTTTGATACTTTTTCATATTTTACTTGGATTTACACATATTTTGTTAAATTTTATAGATTTTTTAGTGTTATTTAAACATGTATTTTGTATGATGTAATAAAGATAAACTTGACCCTGTCAATTTTATTTATCACCCTAGCAACAGAAAATCTTAAAAACAGCGATGAGTTAAGATTTTGGATTTTTTTACCAGTAATTAATGTTTTTACATGGACAGTGGCCATTTCTGTTGAATCCTTTACCTTTGTTTTTGGAGTCATTTAAGGGATTACCTTGTGTTGAGTTCACCACTGAAAGCCATAATATAATCACTAATGGGGCTGTAATTTTGATATTTTTACTAGGACAGTGGCCATTTCTGTTTGAATCCTTTACCTTTGTTTTTGGAGTTATTTAAGGGATTAACTTGAGTTGGGAGTTGACTTCCTTGGTGGTGTAATGGTTATCATACTCGCCTTGAGTGCAGAAGGTCAGGGGTTCGATCCTCGGCCAAGCCAAACCAAAGACATTAAAACTGGTTTTTTGCTGCTTCTCCGCTAAACACATAGCATTAAGGAGTAAAAGCAAAGACTGGTCGGCCCAGAGTCAGAATAATGTGTTTGGGTAAAGTGGCATGTCTTCCTGCAGACTGTTGCTTTTGTGAGCTAGCATGTTAAAAATCTGGCTCAGCGTGTCGGTCTAGTACAAAACAGGGTTCATTCATCATCACTCATTAATATGCTCTCATCCTGAATATGCATGAAACATTTGCTGCTGGACGTTAAGCACCATTCAATCAATCAATCGAGTTGGGAATTCACCACTGAAAGCCATACTATAATCATTAAAGGGGCTGTAATTTTGATGTTTTTACATGGAGAGTGGTCATTTCTGTTGAATACCTTACCCTGTTTTTGGAGTCATTTAAGGGATTACCTTGTGTTGTGAGTTCACCACTGAAAGCCATACTATAATCACAAATGGGGCTGTAATTTTGATGTTTTTTCATGAAGCAACAATAACCCCTATAGAAACAAACGTTGAACTCTGAATAGGTACATCATGTTCTGCAAGGCTATTTGCAAAAAATACAACTTGAGGAACAAAAAATTTTCCAAGATGAAGGCTAATTTTTTGCAAATATCACGACACAATATGATATATTTGTTTAATTTTACGGAATGTCCAAACATTAAAACAAATTTATGACTAAGATTTTTCAAGTGTCTATGTGGTGGGATATTTTTTGGCAATGCTGTATTTGTTAAAAATATCACATTCCTTGAACCAATCAAAAACCAGCATTTTTACATAAGGTAGAATCATGCAAGAAAACTCATTCTTGTTGTAAATTTTTGGTTGTACAAATGTAATACCTATTTCATATATATATATACTTGACTGGGTGACAAAATATCTTCCAATTCTTGAATCATATCAGCAAAACAATATTTATTCAAAATTATTTTCTAAAATTAAACTGCTTGATACAACTTGTCACTAGTCAGATAAAAAAATATAATAGTATCTCACTTGATGGTGATAGAAAAATGGAATGAAGTTCCATGTGCACTATTTCTAACATGACATTGTACGTTTAGAATAGGAAAAAGCATGTCAGGTGTAAACAACATTTGGGGCAATTTAGAGCTTTTCACATGGTGTTATATTCCACCCTTGTTGAAGGCCTTTTAGAAACCTCTAGATTTGTAAATTCCCTGTTTTTCTTGTGATATAGCATTTACCCTAAATCATTTCATTTTCATATTTATAATAATGTCTGTCACGGTACTCAAATACATTAGCTGGTGAACTCCTTACAATTTTGGATATGTAAATTTCTTTTATTTAGTATATGATAAATTCTAAATAAACACAAGGAGAAAAAAGCCCATATGGTTGCTGGAAAAACCTCCAAAAATGGAACACATCACAAAATGTTTTCATGTTTTTTAATAGTAAAACATCAGAGATAATTGTAACTTATTCATGAAAGGTACAGCAGCTGCTTAAATATAACAATATTTCATGCTTACAGAAAATCAAAGGATGGATTTATTGTTTTTACTTGTACATAACAGTCTTTTGTGACTGAAATGTTTTTGACATAAAGACTGACTTATATCAGTTTTAATTTAGATTGAACTATTTTAAATCAGATAACAATTTTCATTATAAATACTTACTAACCAGTCACAATAGGTTCAGCTCTTTAAACAACTTTAAGCTCATTCAACAACCAATTCATTTATGGAACTAAAAGAAGCTTGCAGTTAAATTAATCTAAAGAAGTTCAAAACTTAATAACATTTAAAAGAATATGGAATATATGCCAGAATGATAGGGTCCACATCTTACATATGTAAGACGACATATTTCTATCAGACTAAATTAAACTGTTCATGAACTGTAAGTTAATCCATTTGAATTGATCATGATCGATCTTAATCGACCACATGAAAACAAGCTTTTTAACGCATAAATTCAAGGTGGGAATTAGGAAAGACAAAGGTATTATAAAACTACTGTATAAAATAATGAATTAACTAAAATTATCAAAATAAATATCTGACAAGCAATCAATATTTATAATCTGTAAGAACTACTGGTAAATAATTGTCAAGATAAGAGAATGACCACTTTGGCCACTCTAAATAATCATAAATATACAGCTTAGCTTGGGTAAATGATTGTTCTTGGAGGAATAATTTACAATTGATGCTAAACTTTAAAAATATGCCATGTTCTAAATTTGTTTTTTTTAAAGAGAACTACATGTACAAATGATGAATATGCAACTTTGGAATGTAATTTTGCTCGTATTTAATCTTTAACAAAAAATAACCTCTTAATGTTTTTTGTATTTTAAAAAATGATCCAATTTTTAAATTATAAAGGATTGCTAAACATCTAAATAAACCTCAAACAGTTAAACGTAAGTAATTTGAAAAACAAAAGGACCACTTTCAAATGCTCAAGTTAAGGATGTTTGCTGCTCTGTAAAAAAATAAAGTTTTCAATACTGGTGAAGCTTTTTAAAAGACCTTTTAATTTGAAGCAAATAAGCAGAAAACTGGTTTTTCAGATGTAAGGATTTAAAATGTGGTCAGTAACAGGTTTCTCTCTTATTTTGCCTTAGGTTTTGTCTTAGTAAACTTTCAATTAAGAATTAAATTATTTCATTAAGAAATAACAAGAATATTATAAAACCTTCTACAATGACATTTTGAGGCGTGTTTAATGAAATTATAAAAAGAAAAGTGGGGGGTTTTAGGCAAAAGTTATAAATGGTATGAAATAGAGAGGTAAAACAAGAATCTGACATAAATAGCTGAACATGAACAGCGAACCTTTCAAATAATCAAGGTCTGATAGACTGAAACAGAAGTTAAAGACACTAAAATGTTTGGGTCATTTGATTCAGGGCAACCAAAGTTTAACTCTTTTCTTACAAGAACGATATAGTGAATCCTTGAAAACTGGTAAAACAAGTTCTAATTTTAAAAATTTCTTAGGCCAAAAAGTAGCCTTATCATATAACTTTAAATATTATCCTTTCAAATAGTTATATCCACTAAATGACATGTTTAGACTATATGTTAAAAGCATCCATACATTGTGTTACGTATATAATCATATACTGAACATAACACACAACCAGGTTTAATATGAAGCTTGCAAAGCAAGCAACATCATGAATCAATAAAATTTTTACAAAATTAACTCAATCTTTCTAGGTTTAAAGAAATGGTTGTGAATAGAATTGTAGCATTCCTTATGAAATAGCAAAGATATGTATTATGTTATGGGAATGTTTACAAATAATTTTTAATAAATTTTTTATTTCAGATTAATTTTTCATCTAAAAATGTATTCACAAACTGTTTATTATGCTTTAAATGCAAAGAATGAATAGGCAAGAAAACACACAAGAAAATCATCAGAAAGTGACCATACAATGTATTTCAGTCAACTTCATCATTTATTCCTGAGTAATGCTAACACAACACTGGATTTCAAAGCTTTTTTAAAAAAGGTAATTATCTAGTAATTCTTATGGTTGATTTTTCTAATAAATTGTTTCATGGTACCTTTGGTAAGCTGTGGTGAAATGTCTGATGTCACATTCCATTATTCTTTTGATGTCTACACTTACGAGCATGTCTACCCAGTATATATTAATGAAAATTCATCCCAAAATAAATAGAGACCTTTCCATAGGTTATAAGTACACTATTTTTATCAAATCAGGTAAATGGGCAATATTTATCCAAGCCTCTGCATTATTTATTTGAGAAAATGATTTACCAGGGTAGATATTTTTTTATTTCTGGGAGTTCATTAACAATTTATTAACATTGTGTCCACAGATTTTAACTTTCTGAATTGACTAATTTTTCATTTTTGTAATAATATCTATACTACAATGAAACAAAAGACTCAGAGGACTGAGCCTGTATCACTCGCCAGTTTATAACCAAAAAATACTGCGAGATACACTCACAAAGAATTCCCCATTTGGAACTTTTTGTACTTTACTTGATAACTAAAGTTTAAAGTGATTAACCAGATAAATCAAGAACGATTATCTACAAATATCTTTGTAATGTGCAACCCATTTTGGGGGAGTTGAAAGTCATTCACAAACTATTGATAAACTATAAGACCTTAAACATAAAAATGGTATTAACAACATTATAAAATGACAATAAACTAGAAAAACTACAATTTGAACACAAAATTCTGTTGAAATTCATTAGAAATATTCAAATCTAAATGATGAAAATCTCGAATCTATATATTAAAGGTAATGATTTTTGCAAAAATGTACAAGATAATCATTGAAGGTAATAACATCCACGGAAAAAATGAAAGGTAAAGGGTAAGCTAAAAAGAATTGCCTGTGGCAGCCATGTTTTCAGTCCAAACAAGATGAAATGACAAAATTTCTTAAAGGACCTTCCATAGATGCTTTCTGTCAAGTGTGGTTCCATTTGGCCTTGTGGTTTCATAGGAGAAAACTTTAAAAAATCAGCCAATCATAAACAATAATTGCCTCTGGCAGCCATGCTTGCATTAAAGTCTTAGAAAAACAAGGAAATTTGTAAAGGGTCTTCCGTAGATGCTTCCTGTTTGGTGCAGTTAAGCCTTGTACATGTAGTTTCAGAAATTTTTAAAAAGAAAATCAGCTAATCGGGAACAAGAATTGCGAATGGCAGCCATGTTTGTTGTCCAATCTGGATGAAACAGGAAATTTTGAAACAGCCTTTCATGGATGTTCCTTTAAAGTTTTGTTATTACCCCAACTGTTTCAGAGGAGAAGATGGAAATTAATGGAAGGACGGCAGACAGAATGTGATGACAAAAGCTTACATGGCCTTTGGCTAGGTGGGCTTCAAAAAATCATAATTGGTAACTCCATAAATAGGTTGGAACAAAAGAAAAACTTCAAAAGTAGTACTCATCAGAGATGAATATATAGATATTTACATGTACATCACTGTTCTTGTCATATCACTAATTTGCATTTAGTTCATTGACATATGCCACATATACCATATAACACGTTGTGTCTAATTAACAGATTTACAGTAAAAAAAATAAACAATCAGACTTTTCAACAAATATTGTTTGAAATTGTATGCCATAATTTTTTTTTAAATATAAAAACAAAATAAAAACAGTTACATCACAATCAAACATAACAAGACTAGTCTTGTCGTTTACACTATCTGCTGTCCACAGTAACAGCAGCACAATCACACACAACAAGTCTAGTTTCAGCAATTACACCAACCCTTTCTTGGTCCATCTGGTGCTTGAGATATCCGAAAGGAATCAGTCTCTAAAAAAGTTAAGATGAAGAAAACATTTTAGTTTGCAGTTGCAAGGGTACTTTTTAAATTACTACTCCCAAAACAATCTATCAAACAATATACCTGCAAAGTTATACATTCTATACAAAGTTAAGACAGTAAGGGCATTCTTAATTGTCATAATGATTAAAAAATCAAAGTGATGGTAAGTAAAACAGTAAATGAATTTTACAATCTATGGAGGACAGATAATGTTTGTGACTGACCAGTTTTACTGCACACCAACAGAGATTATTGAAATGTTATTCATTGTGAAATATGTGATTAGGAATTGCTGTACATGTAACAATAATATCTGAATAAATGAAAATATAAACTTACTTGGTTCATCTATAGGTTTATTCTTTATATTGTCAACAAAATCTGTGGCAATCTTCATAAACAATTCATCTGAAACAGTAATATTTATTACCTTTTAAAGTAATACTAGTGTTTCAAAGAATTGGTTTCTATACTACATAGTTTTTTGAAAGAAATGAAATATTGCAAAGCAAACAGTTATTGCTGAAAATACATACATAATTTTTTACAACATTTCAGTCTATTTAGAATGACCTTGCCCTACTGACCACACACAAAGCATCTATTTGCGATAAATTTGGAAAAAAATTATATATATTGTATACACAAACCAAAATTTTAACCAAATTTTAGACCCTTTAAAGTTTGACTCTGATCTTTGACTTTTGGATTTGAAAATTATTAAGCTTCCTTCCCTTCCCAAGGAATCGTCCATCTTTCTGTTTGGTGAGAATAGTTTTACTGTAGAAACATTACTGCCAGAAACCATATGTAATTGGACTCATAAATGGTTGTACAAAGCAACATCAGGTTATGATACAACTGAGGTGCTCCGTAAGCGAAGCATTATGACCTGTGAAAGTTGATTGGGTAAGTGTGGACACAGTAATATGACGGGATCAGTGATCATTTTGACTTGGGAACAGGTCATATGCGGCTAGATCATCCAAAAACAATCCCAACCTGTATTTTATATTGGGTATCACTGAGTTAAAGTTTCAGATGGCTCCAAATGAAAAACAACTGAACAGAAACGACATGCTTATAACATAATATAACCACAACAAGTGTGGACACAGAAATGTCTCGCCTGAAAATTGGAATAGCTGACTGACAAATGTAGACTGAAGCATAACAAAATGTTGACTTGACTGTAATAATGAGGTCAAGGTCAAAGTCAAATGACATAAAGCTGACTGGCAAGTACCCATCAATATCTAACTACAGACTAAATATGGTGTGTCTAGGTATAGTAGTTGTTGAGAAATGGAATGACTGTAAAAAATTACAAGGTCCCTCTACCATGAAAATGAGGTCAACGGCAAATTTCATATAGAAGACTGGCAAGCACTCAGCAAGATCTAAATACAGACCAAATATATTGGATCTAGCTACTGCAGTTGCTGAGGAATTGACTTGAATGTGAAAACTTGTCACAAAATTGACCAAGTCAATCTTCCATGAAAATAATGTCAAGGTCAAATGGCATATACAAGACTGACAAGTACCCACCAAGATCTAACTACATAATAAATATAATGAGTCTAGATATGACTGTTGTTGAGAAATGGACTTTAAAGTGTAAAAAATTGCAAAAAAAAGTCACTCAACCATGAAAACGAGGTCAAGGTCAGATGACATATAGCAGACTGGCAAGTACTAACAAAGATCTTACTACACACCAAATATGGTGGGACTGGGTACAACAGTTGATGAGAAATGAACTTGAATGTGAAAACTTTTTCAAATTTGTTTACAAAGTCATTGAACCATGAAAATGAAGTCAAGTTCAAATGATACAAGACTGGTCTGCAAGTTCATATCATGAACTATCTGCATACCATCACCTATGTCTCGCCTCCGACTAAAAGTCGCAGGCGAGACAAAAACATTGTGATTGTATTAAAATTAACAATGTATTTACTTACTGACTTTTTCACCGGTTATACTTGATGTTTCATACACTTCAGAACGTAAATCTGTAATAAAAAATAAATACTTTCTACTTGCAGGTCACACAATCTCACCATTTACCGAATCTTGTCAATACTGCAGTCAAATTAAATCAGTTGACACTTTTTCTTAAAATTGAATAATTCAATTTTTGGAATGATTTCCATTTATTATCATTGTTATTGTTAAATTTATCTGATTTTTCATTTAAATGAAAGTGGCTTGGTTACTTACACAACATAAATATATTGTAAATATTAAAGTTTGTCTTTAACTCCAAAACTTGTCTCCCAGACCTCCCTATCCAGTTTTTAAAATATGTTTTAAAGAATAACAGGAAGGAAAATATGAAAGCATTTGAATCATCCATTGATGTGACATACTGTAACAGTAGTAAAGAGTTGAAAAAGAGAAGTGATTACAGTTATTACAAATGTATGTATGTATTACTATTTGTGGATTGTGAAAAGAAAACATACATCTGTACATTTACATGTATTCCATTTTTTTATTTGCAAATTTAACTATTTGCTATGTGTGCAAGTATTTTGACATTTTACATGTAGAAATAATCACGGAAAAAATGTGACTGAGATGATAGCAAATATTAAAACACTGCAAAAATTCTTTAATATTCTTGCAACTTTAAAAAAAAACAAATATAAAAATGGTTGGAGAGCAGTCTGGCAGTTATACCCCATATCTTTACATTTTCATATAAATATAGCCTGTGTGGTGACATAGAAATCAGAGAAATAATGTAAAAGATTCAGGTAGAAAATTCAGTTACTTGGTAAAACAATGCTTTGTTAAGTTTAATAAAAGAAAAGGACCATGGGTCTATTTCAATAGTGACAGCACTGCAGTCTTATTTAATCCTTGTGTAAATGGACAACAAGGCTGTGATTTGATTGGACAAGGGGACTGTTTCAATGGTGGTAGCACTGCAGCTTTGTATATGAACAACAATTTTGTGATTTGAGTGGGAAAGGGGACTGTTTCAATGGTTTCAGTCCTGCAGCCTTTTTTAATTCCTTGTATATATGGACAACACTGCGATGATCAGTGTGGGAAAGGGGACTGTTTCAATGGTTACAGCACTACAGTCATATTTAATCCTTGTGTATATGGACAACACTGCTGTGATCAGTGTGGGAAAGAAGGGGACTGTTTCAATGGTCTTATTTGACCCTTGTGTATATGGACAACACTGCTGTGTTCAGTGTGGGAAAGGGGACTGTTTCAATGGTTACAGTACTACAGTCTTATTTAATCCTTGTATTTATGGACAACACTGGTGTGATCAATATGGGAAAAAGGGGACTGTTTCAATGGTTACAGCACTGTAACCTTATTTTATCATTGTGTATATGCACAACATTGTTGTGATCAGTGTGGGAAAGGGGACTGTTTCAATGGTTTTAGAACTGCAGTCTTATCTTAACAACATTTCTGTGATCAGTGTGGGAAAGATGGGGACTGTTTCAATGGTTTCAGCACTACAGTCTTATCTTAACCTTGTGTATATGGACAACATTGCTGTGATCAGTGTGGTAATTGATAACAATTGTGTGATCATCTATGTGTGTATCTGCAAGCTGTTATGATTCCTGCAATTAAGAAATGTGACTGTCACTGTTCATCTTCATTGTCTTCAATGTTGATACAAGAGTAATAAGACCCACATTTCTCTATATGTTGAGTTACTCTATGCCCTGATTTATGGATGTTTTTCTGAGATTTTAAACTGTTTGAAATTGTAAGAAATTAAAGGACATAACTATCAATTAACAAATAAGAGCATTTGTTTCTGAAAAGTCCTGTTGTTAAATAAAGCTAGTCTTTGGGAAAATCGGTATTGATGTCATAATATCTGACTTTCACTTAGATACATAAAAAACTTTTCTCTGACTATTAGCTAAATTGTTGTAATATCTTTCGTGGCTCTTGATCTTTGTTACTTCAATAATAAACAGACAACACTATGCTAATGGCTGCAACTGACTGTGACTGATATAGCTCTTGATATTAAAATTTCCAATACTGACAAAGTATAGATGGAACTTACCATTTGCTAACGACTATACCTGACAGACTGATGTAGCTCTTGGTATTGGAATGTTCGATAATGAACAAAGAATAAATAGATCTTACCATTTGCTAGAGACTGGACCTGACTAACTGATGTAGCCCTTGATGATGGTTCGATATCTATCGCATCCTTTTTTGTTCCACATAAATATATGATACAATTCTGTTAAAAATAATATAACAGTTTTTCAAAACAAAATTTAACATGACAACTACAGTCGTTATTACAGTCATAAGAGGATATGATAACTTTTTGAAAGAAATCTCCAGATATGACATACTGCATAGAAAATAAACCTCAGTGTGTGTGAGACAGCTTTAGACAAAAATGTTATATAGAAACTAGTTGTGTTTTCAAGATGTATCTAAAGACAAATAATTGTCACAACTGAGGTTCATTTAATAAGTGTACAACAGTTATTTTAAAACAAGACTCAAATAAGGTGCTTCACGAGAGCAGCATGATACAACTGCAGCCTTCTTACTTGAAAAAGTTGTACAAATGAAAATCATGTAAGTGCAACACAGTATTAAGATGTACACCGTATTGTGGTGGACACAGTAGTATGATGGACACAGAGTATTGCTTTTCGTCCATTTTGACACCTTTAATCTCAATTAACTGAGGTGCTTCGCAAGCCTGCTTAATACGACCGCAGCACCTTGACATGTGAAAGTTGCACAAATGAACATTTGGGTAGGTGTAGACATAGTCTTTTCCTGGACACAGTAACAAACTGGACACAGAAAAGAGCTAAACAGAGAAATATGGATGGATCAGTAATCATTTTGACACCCTTTATCTCAAAACTTAAGTAAATTTGTTGCATTTTTCATGGGATTAACTCGTCAAAGTTAGATCGAAAAATAACAAATTTCCATGTGTTGCAAAATTAAATTTTTTGCCTATTTTGATCCTTTTTGGCTCATCTGGAAAAAGGTGATTTTTTTATAAACTTTGTACCATTACTGTGTCTATTTATTCTAAACTAAGTTGAAATGAATGTCTGATTGGCAAAGCACAAATTAATTACACGACAATCTAACAATCATTTCTGCAAAGTAACAATTCAATCAAAAACAAAAATCTGGTAAAGGAACACCTGCACAACATTTCTGATAGGTTTGTTGAAATCTGTTCAGTGGTATCAGGAAAGAAGATGAAGCTGTGAAATTCCAATAGGATCCAATGCTAAACTAAGTTGCATCGTGGATACCATTTAGAGTTTCTGATCAGAAAACTATTAAAAAATTAAGTACGGGACAATCTAACAATCATTTCAGAAAAATAACAATTCAATACACTTTGTGGTTTCTGACAAGAAAATTATTTTTTAAAATTTGATTGATTGATTGATTGAATGGTGCTTAACATCCAGCGACAAATATTTCATGCATAATCAGGATGAGAGCATATTATAAGTGATGATGAATGAACCCTGCTTTGTACTAGACCGACACACTGAGCCGCATTTATAATGTGCTAGCTCACGAAAGCAACAGTCCACAGGAAGATGTGCCACTTTACTCATATCACATTATCCTGACCCGTCTTTGCTCTTACTCCTAAATGCTGCGTGCTTAGCGGAGAAGCAGCAAAAATATCAATTTTAATGTCTTTGATTTGACCCTGCCCAGGATCAAACCCACCAGCTTCCACATTCGAGGTAAGCATGCCTCAGTGTGTCATTACACCACCGAGGCAGTCTTTTAAATTTGAACCGATCAGAACACACATTTGGCCCTGGTGGCCATGTTGAATTTCCAATTGGTACCAAAAACATAAATCTTGTAAAGGAGCACCCAACTAATATTTCTGCCAAGTTGGGTTAAAACCTCTTCAGTTGTTTCAGAAAAGAGGATGAAAATGTTTAATTCCCATAACTCCAATGTTAATCTACGTCAAGGCTGTCATTTAGCATTTCTGATTGGCAAACAATTGACAATTTAAGTACAGGACCATCTAACAATCATTTCTGCAAATAACAATTCAATCCTCTTTGTGGTTTCTGACAAGATTTATAAAATTTGGAGCAATCAGAACACATAATTGGTGGCCATGTTGAATTTCTGATTGGCACCAAAAACAAAAAATCTGGTAAAGGAAAATCTGCTTAATATTTCTGCCAAGTAAGGTTGAAATCTTTTCAGTGGTTCCTGCATGAAAATGTGAAATTCCCACAGGATCCAATGTTAAACTAAGTTGCGTCATGGCAGCCATTTAAAATTTCCAATTGGCAAAAGTAATTACAAATTAAGTACAGGACAATCTAACAATCAGTGCAAAATAAAAATTCAATCTATTTTGTAGTTTCTGACAAGAAAATTTTTGAAATTTGCACCAATCAGAACACATAATTTTCCCTGGCAGCCATGTTGAATTTCAGATCGGCACCAAAACACAAATCCAGTTAAGGACACCTGCCTAACATTTCTGCCAAGTAAGGTTGAAATCTCTACAGTGGTTTCAGGAAAGAATATGAAAATGTGAAATTCCCTTAGGGTTCAATGTTAACTAATTTGAGTCATGGCGGACATTTTGAATTTCAGATCAGCCAAAAAAATCACAATCATTTCTGTAAAATAACAATTCAATCCTCTTTGTGGTTTCTGACAAAAAGATTTTTGAAATTTGGACCAATCAGAACACATAATTGGCCCTGGCGGCCATGTTAAATTTCCTATCTGAACATAAACCTGGTAAAAGACCACCTGCTTAACATTTCTGCAAAGTTTGGTTGAAATCTATTCAGTGGTTTCAGAGAAGAAGATGAAAATGTTAAAAAGTTAATTGACGAAGCCGAAACGCACAAAGAAATTCAAAATCAATCCCAACCTATTTTTTATATTGGATATCATTGAGTTGAAATTTCAAATGGATCCCAATAAGACAACAAAAGTTATTGAAAGGAAACCTTACTGTCTACAGAACGAGGCTGATGCCATGATGACATGACCATAACATAATATGTCCACAAAAATTTGCTATGGTATAAAAATGTTACAAAAATTTAAAAAAAAATTTGTACGGATCCATCGGAACCTGGTGTCTCGCCTGCTCTAAGCATTGCCAGTATATGAAGTATTCTTTTTTAATTTTGAAATTTAAGTCTGTATGATATAAAGATGCTCAAGGGAAGCTCCCTGGTAAGATAATTAAATATCCATAAAGATTTGACAAAGCTATTGAAATTAAAAAAAACTTAAACCTAAAATTTAACCAAAATTTTGAAAAAAAAGCAGAAGTCCAATTATCAGTCAAAATATGTAAAACTTAGAAATAAAAATTTCAAAAATTTT
>JARWCS010252429.1:0-13397 GCA_034783895.1 Geukensia demissa
CGGTATAAAATTAGGAGATGAGGCATGATTGTTCTTGAGATACCCACCCACCAATTAAATGACAGTTGAAATGAAACTTCTACAGGTCCCATTACGGTCTTCAATAATGAACCGGAGTCTACCATAACGGAAGCTGTAAAAGGCCATCAAAATACAAAACTATTCATAAAATACGACAATCGACCCGATCTACAGAAAAATGGTGAACAAATAACAATAAATTACTACAACGGCAACCACTAAGCTACAAGAAAAAAAAACATAGGTTTGAGTGTTTTAAGTGTGGAAAAGTCATAGTTATCGACTGAAGTAACTTCGTGAATAATGGACTTGAATTTCTTAAATCTAGACAAAATATTTACTACTTCAGAAAATAATTAACACATGTGAAGGATTCCTTACAGTATTTCAAGAGCATTCAACCTCCGCCTTTAACACAATTTTTTCCATTCTAAAATAAAAGACAAATAAGTAAAATGAACTACATTGGCTTTATTTAAAACAGATGTCAAATGCAGCTACCAATATTTGTTTTAGGATGTGATAAAACTTGAATTGTGACATACCACTCTAATTCTAACAACATTCACTCTGTAGGGGACAAATGCAAAATGAAATATGGAATATCCGTTACACAGATGAAGACGGACCTTTTTCTTGTGAAGGAAAAATAGGCTGTTCGTTTTCTCAGACTGGAGGTTGTGATACCATGAAACTTTCCCCTTTACCATAAAATGACTAATACCGGATTGGGAAATGAACAATGCGGCCGGTGTATTTAAAAGGCAGGAACTGCTTACGCTTCTGGACCACCCGAGTTTACCCCCGGTTTTTTTTGGTGGGGTCCACATTGTTCATAATTTGTGTTTTTAGTTTTTATGTAAATATGTCATGTTCCGTCTTGTTTGTGTTCTCCAGATTGCCATGTCTGTCGACATTCCCATTTTGTCTGACCCTTCGGTTGTCTTTCGCTTCCTCTTGATCTTTTACTGACAATATTTTGTTACGTGCTTCAACGGACTTTATTGGATTTAAATGGGAACAGCATGCACTCCTCTTCTCGCAGATTTATTCATTTATTCATATGAAGCGCACTGAATTCAAGGGCCTTTAGAGAAAAAAGAGGGAGAGCTGGTATAATCTTTTGGTTTTACGTTTCGCTCTAAAGATGATACAGCCGTTACTGAATAAAATATTCTACTGAACTTAACATCAGGGATACTACAAATACTAAAATGATGCTTCTAACTTTTTCTAATATCAAGAAATACCTCTAAGATAAGAGTGATGAATTTAATTTTCCCATCGTGGCTGAATTTCCCTTCATGTGTTGCAACACTCAGATGCACCTGCATTTGGAGTATTTATCTAAGTATTAATAAGGTACTCCCGGGCTTGTGCTTACTATCAAACGTTTATTAATAGAAAGTTGCAGCTGACACTAAAGCTCTTCAACTGAGCAGTTCTGGTGGAAAGAGAGGTAATCTTCTGTCATCATGACTTGTTTGACCGGTACGAATATACGTTTACTTCCCCACTGTTATGAATTCAGTTCAGTTCCACGGATTGCAACTTACCACCAGCTTTTACTACGGAGTAAATCGACGGGTGACACAAGTGGCAAAAGAGCTGTTTGACCTCCTAAGGCATACGAACTGCTTCCAGTTTCTATAGGATTCACATTAAACATATTTAATAAAATAATTTGTCGGACAATTTTGTCTTGTAAAAACTTCAAGAAAAAAGTTCCTCCCCGGTTCGCTGCCAAAAAGAATAATATTCCTGAAACACAAAACCCATCTACACCCCTGAAAACAAATAGTTGTTGCCTTATTTAATATTTGCATCAAGCAATGATTAAATCATATCTAAAAGAACTTAAATGAATGAGGGTAGCGAAGCTAATGGTGTCTTCGTTCATTTTACTCCTAGCATTTAAGGCAAATAAATTTTGTTTTGATATGTAATTTTTGTAAATTGTTTTTTATTTTGATTGATAAAAATGTCTCAAATTTCTTACCATTGATCTACAAAAATACACACAGATCTAGAGGATAAATATTTTTTATTTTTCTGGATCTGGCAGTTTTTGTTTACACATATACTCTTGGCTCACACCAATCAATGAAGTCGCAATCGTGTTATCTTTCAAACAGTGACAAGTGTTGACCCTGTCTACACATCGAAAGCTTTCACCCTCTTTATAAATCTTCCCGCCGTAACTGCAGGAACCTGTTGTAAAGAAATTATATGAAAATCATTCAACACAGAGAGGCTGTTCTAAATCCAGGTCTAATGAAACAATGAAATCGGAAAAATAAAAGTTAAATTACATTTTTTATACGCGACAAAGATTACGCTTTATAACTGCTGATATCTTTTTCAGGAGACTGAAATGCATATGTCACTTGCCCCTTTGGTATCTTCGAATTCCTTTTGTAATGAGAGATGTATTGTCGAAAGAAGATAATACAGAACAGTGGGAATAAATTAAACTTAAATAAAGGTTAATCATAAAACAATCTCATTTTAAAATTGATAAGGATAAGATTTAATTCTTTTTATTAAAGTTATTCGATGGTACGATTGCAGTATGTATATACATCCATGTACAATGCAGCTGTTAAAATATGGATATCAAGTATTACATAAAACTGTCACTAAGATTATGAAATAGTCGCTAACAGTCAAGCACGAACAGACAAATACAAAAACTTTGATGTTGTTGTGAAATTTACAAATGATTTTGAATTACAATCAACGGAGAGAAAAAAAAACGAGCAGTATGTGCGAAAGTATGGGTGAAAAAGACGTTTCGGATAAATCATTAAACAAAGTTCTAAACAAGTATATGAATGAATTAATTGTAATAGTATATATTTTTCTTAAACCTTATGAAACGAATTACATCTCATGCTGTTTTAACATCAAAACGCAAAATTAAAGAGCTTTGTTCAATTATAAAGCAGCCAATACTATCGTAGTTGTCTGTCAAAAGTTTTATATAGAGATCCTCTGTAATGAAATGTTTAATTTCCAAGTTGCTAACTTGACAGACTAACTGATTTTTAAAGAACGTTACCACCCACTTGAAAGCTTCATTTGACAATACGAAAGTTCCTACAATGTATTAGCTTCACAACCTTCATCAAACTCCATAATAAAAATAAACATTATTCTCGGTTCATTTCTGCTTCCAGTTAATGCTATTTCACTAATTAGTTCTATTGCCATTAATTCTATTAACCAGTACTCTAACTACTTATGAAATTCTCATTATTAATTTCTGTAATGAATTTAATGATAATTTATCTATCAACTACTTTGAAAGAGTTAAATATTCAGAGGTTTTAAGAAAAACTAAAGTCTGTCGAGGTTCTTTTTTCTACAATAGACAGTTATGATTGTTCTCATTAAACAACTTAACCTCAGATGCTTATTAAGGGTACATTGTAAGTTCCATCTAATCAATGGAATAGAGGAAAACTCAACCATCAGACCATTTTAATTTTCAGATAAGTACCCAGGCCGTACTAGATGTATTTCAAACAACACCAGTAATCATCGAAAACATTTTATAAGAAAACGCCGAGAGCCAGAGAGTCCGTCCAGTGTACGACATGAGCAATTAAAACAATTAAAGATAAAACACAAATGCATTTACAACACAAGTCGACACAGATTACCAATCATTAGAAAGGGGCCTAGTGGTCTTTCAGCACTGGCTGAGTGGTCCGGGTGCGAGTGGTCAGAGGGCCGAGATGTCCGGTCTCCAATCAATGATATACCCATGGGCAAAACATGTGGTCCTCTCATTGCAGATTCACTTTTATCCTGTTATTAATCACAGTTTATGGCGAGAATCCAAAAAGTCTATGGAACATGATTTGTAGACCAGTTTGATTATACTTTAGATATTTGGATGGCGTTTTAGCTTTAAATAATCCAGATATTCCGAAATGACTTAACTTAAATTAATCAAATATCATTAATGGCCGTAGTCCCTTTTTAAATTTGGATTTAAAAATTGAACATGTTTGTTGATGCACTAAGCGGTATGATAGAATTCACGATTTCATTTCCCCATAGTTAACTGTCCATTTCTTGATGGAGACGGGCCTTTTGCCCCTACATTTGGTGTTTACATTTCACAACTTGTTCGGTTTGCCCGTGTTGACAATAAAGTGTCTGAATTTAATGATCGCATCCTACATCTTGAAATTTCTCAGCAGGGATACAAATTTCACAGACTTCCTAAGACTTTCATAAAGTTTTATAACCGTTTCAAAGATAAAATATAACAATACGGTTGTAAATGTAGAATTTTGTACGCCAAGGGTTATCACATCCAACATTTTATGGAAATATTTCATATAAAACATATTAATGTAAAAATGATCAATTAAATATCACCGTTTTGTTCAATAAACTTATCCAAAAAGGGTACAAGTTCGACGTTATAGTCAGATCATTAAATGTATTTCTTCTAGATTTTTAACGTAGTTATTTGCGCTTGTTTGTTGTTCGGTATGTTCGACTATTTAAGTTCGTTCCCCGCCATTTTCATTTATCGAGTTCAGTTCACATCATACCAGTTCGACGAGATTATTTTAATTTGAATATTTCAGTATATTATTTTTGTTTTGTAATAAATTGTTTTTTATTTTGTAGATACGGTCATTGTTCTGATGGATGCAATTTCGTGAATTTTTTTTATTTCAATTAAAACTGGTTGGAGTGCCATCTCAATCCTAATTATGTATTTCTTTTATTTATTATGAAACTCGAACTGTTTATATTCGTATGAATGCAGTAACGGAGATTATAAAACTTGTTTTGTTGATTCAGATTTTAATATAATTATCGCTACTTTTCTTAGTAGTTGTCCCTGCCGTCGAATTTGGCTTTCTACTTCGATTCGCCTAGATTTGAGTGCCTCTTCTGCTATGCTTGGATCTTGGACTACTTATGTAATGGTTCTAATCTTATTGATTAGATGTTTGCATTGCATCCACCTTTTTGAGAAGTTTGATCTTTGCATGAGCTTGCTTTCAATAATTGTGAACCTCCATTAGCGAGGTATCTTATTTTTGGATGTATGTTTGTTAGTATAATACCGGTATTTAGCTACTCTCTTGTCGGATTGGGGGAATGTCTGTTTTATTGCTATAGTTCGTCTGTCTGTTAGCCCTAGTTTTCTCTTATTCTTTTTCCTTTTGACCACTTGTTGGGGTCGGGTTGGGATCCCACCAAACTAGTTTATCCCCACCACATGTCTTATGTGCCTGTCTCAAATCAGGATTTGTGGTTCTAGTATCGTCGAAATATACATCTTACAATTATATTATCAAATTAACCCCAATTTTGCTTTGTGTCTTGTGGTGCACTTACTATTTCTCTTTTGCTATATGTTAATGTCGGGCTGTTGATGACAGTATTAGCAGGAATAATTTACAGTCATTTTTACTCATAATAAATTATTCTGTCTATGTGCATTTTGCTAGCCAAATAAGTGAATTTTTGTTTGTTTTTAATATTTCGTCTGTATCTGCTTTTGTTTTCTTTGATTTTTCCTTTGATCACTTGTTGGGGGAGAGTTGTGATACCACTTAACTAGTTTAACCCATCACATGTATCATCTGCGTATATCAAGAAAGGAATTGTCCTCATAGGTTTGTCTTTGTTCTTAATGTTTTGTTACATTTACATTTATGATAACTTTCAGGTATGAGCAGCATTAATTTACGTATAGACGTTTTAATCATTTATTCAAGGTGATTTAGAGGTTTGAACATGGAATGGTTTTCCACCCTTGTTTCAGGCTTTGTGTAGAACTCTATATTTCCTCTGTTTTCCAGTAATTGGAGTGCGGAGGCTTTTGACAATTACCGATCAATTTCATTTCACCATCTAATGCTTGAACATTTGCTTGCTTTGAAAGACATCGTATTTAGCCATGTAAACATATCATAATAATTATGATTACCTTCACAATAAGGACAAGTCCCAATTTTGGTTTGTTTGCGATCATCACATTCTAGTTCTGGACACTCCCATTCTATGCAAAATGAACTATCATCTTTTTTAATGCAGAATCGGTCACCATTTATTATGGCCGGTGGTGGTTCTCCTCTCCGATATTCATGACAGTCACCATATTTTTTTTAAAGATCGCGTCTACAGAGTTAAAAAAATTGTTAAATTACCAAGTGCCAGTATAGCAATTTTACAATGAGACTAAACTTTACAGCTTGATTAATCCAGACCTATTATTTATTCATGGTGCCGCATTTTGAATGCATAATGTAACGTTAACGTGGTTTTTATTTCATTAAGCTTTTAACTGGTTTTCGACAGTATAGATACCCAACAATATGTGTAGACATGTTAGATTCTAAATACAATGTACTTTAAACAAAACTAGTTCGGATAATACTTGATATGGAAACGAAAACCGCAATCCAAAGAACAGACAAGAGTTAAGAGCATGACAGATTTAAAAATGAGTGAACAAACACCATCACTAAAACAAAATGTTACACAAAACCTACGATTGAACAACATGCATCCCTTAATACAAAGGCTGATCCCACGTGCTGTAAAGATTAAACAGTTCCTGCTCCACTAGTTGCACAACATCGTGTTATCCATATTGAAAGCAGGAGTTTGTCATTCTCGCATTGTTTTAATCGGTTTACGGTTTTAACAGAATAATTGTGGGAATTTGAGTTCACGGATCGGTAGTGTTCCTTATATAACCATTTACTTTGTTGACCGGTATCGATGCGATTAATTTAACGTCGAGGACGTCTCGAAATCCAAACCTGGTGAACGAAGTTGGCTTACTTTATAGTTTTCTGTTAACTTCAGAATATATAACTTGTACCAGGTATGTAAATTTTGGAAAACCATAAATTTACGTTCATTAAGCTGAGTCTATTATTTCGTAAAGTTATAACAAAATCTAAAAAGGGTATTTTAAAAGAGATTTAACTATCTAACTGGTAATAGAATTTGGTTTTCAATAACATTTTCCTTGGGGGCAACTCCTGCTCCACTAGTGGCACCCGTCGTGTTACTCAGTAGTCAAAGCCGGTGTATCGTCACAATCCATGTTAGTCACAACCGGTATAGGAACGGTTTTGTACGGATTTGTAGTCACGACAGTGGGAAGATATAAATTGTTATTTGTTAAATGGGTAGTTCGTACCAGTCAACCAAATCATGTTTTAATCATTATTACACATGTTACATGTATAAATTAGCCAACTGCTGAACATTTAAGTTAGCTGTACCGTTAGAAATTCTAGCAACCTTAGTGAAAGATTTCAGAAAAAGCTAGCTGCAACCCTCTGCAATGTACCATCAACTTTTTATCAAATTACCTGATTTTGTCTGTTCTGGATATAATAAGCATTATAAAGATTCTTTTTAAGAACTTTTCTAAATTAAGTGAAAAAAGAGAAACTCTGTTTAGTGAAACGTATTACATTAATTTAAATCATGTATAAACTTACGTGCAAGTCTCCAAAACTGACAATTGTCAATACAAGAATTGTTGATATAGTAGACATCATCATCATCATATGCCTAAAACATAAAGTGTGTAATATCTGTATCTACATGGGTTTCACAACGAATGAGATTATATATCTTTAATTACAACTCATGTAATTTAATTAAAAAACAATAAACGAATCTCTGACAATAGCATATCTGCCAAAACACACAAACAGTTGTCAGATTTGTCCGACATAAACTTAATCAATTATTATTTAAAGAAATTTGCTGCTTTTGTTTAAATTTTAAAGCACTAAAAATACGGAAAGGATTCAAAAAGTAATGCACTTTGTAACTGTCCGTTTGCCTTCCTATTTCGATTTTTTTGTATATTCTTTTATTATTTTAGTACTTCATTTATTATATTTGGATCTCTGACTTCCTATGTCTTGGTTCTAATGCTGGTGATGAAATGTTACTTCTTGAAATGTTCATAAAGCATATTATTAAAATTCACCATATTTATTCAACAGTGGTAAACTTGAATGCAAACAAATGGTCTGTACCTGATACCGGAATAAATTGTAGAGAAAATTTATTTGCTATCAACTTATCTATTAAAAATGAAATTCCAGAACATTGGTCATCTGGGTTGGCAAGCTGCTTATATTTCCATTAACAATTTAGCCATAAGGCAAACAACAGCTGTCATCATTTATGACAATAAAATCGGCCAGGTCATTGAAAATGTTTATAATGATAAATTTACACCGATAATAAACAACACGTACAAATATACTACAAAAATGATAAATAAACCAACAATATTAAATAAATATTTTACAAATATATGCCATCATTGTTATAAAAAATACTTGTATCACAATGTAGTATAATATAGAAAGAAGATGGTGAATGATTGTTCGTGAGACAGGCATATGAAACGTGTAAATTAAAGCATCCATGATGTTGTATAAATATTTGGAAAAACACATTTCTCAATGAAATTTCAAAGGTTCATTATTTTAATAAATATATTAAACTTGCTTCTCTCTAAACATCATCAGCACAGACAGAAACATAATGCACATATATCATGTATATTATGTCTCTAACACAGTTAGGGAAAATCATTCTGAAATTAAACGGCTACAACAATACAATCGGCTATTCGTATGATTCATTCTATTTGGAAACGTTGTATTTTTTTGTGATCATTTGATATAGGTAATTATTACTTTCAGAAAAAAATCACCCTAACCAAAGCGCAGTTGTTTCTATTTATTCAGAAACCACGCCCACACTCGAAGCGCTGGTGATAGCTTCATACTCATCAGAAACGGCATCCGTCTAGTAGTCTTGCGTAAAATAATGATTGTGGAGCTTTAGACCAGCTTTTCAGCACAGGCAAGAGACAAATTAATAGTAAAGCAACACAATCAATAGATAAAAAAAAACAAAACAAAACGAGGAATCACCTGTTTGAAGACATTGTGTGTGTCACCTGGCCATGACTTTTTTCTGTCTTTAAAATTAAACATTTTTTTCTGTTTTTGTAGATTCTACCATTTCTGTTAATATAAAAATTGGAGATGTGGAATGATTGTCTATGAGAAAGCAATACACCAAAATGACAGTCGAAACTAAACTTTCACAGGCCCCATTACGACCTTCAATATTGAACAGGAGTGCACAACATAACGCAAGCTGTAAAAGGCCGCCCAAGTACAAAATGTGAAACTATTCAAACTATTCATAAAACACGGCAATCGACCTAGCTATTAAAAAAATTGTAATCGAATAACAATAAGTGACAACTTAAACAACGACAACCACTAGACTACAGGTTCCTGGCTTGGGACAGGCACACTAAGTATGTGGCGGAGTAAAACCAGCTAATCTAAATTAACCCCAACACAGGTCTCATGTGCCTGCCCCAAGTCAGGAATTTTCGTTGTGTTATATGTTTTGTGACATGTACAGGTTTGATTATATTCAGGCAGAAGTATTATTTTACGTATACACAATATTATTTGGGGCGATTTCGTAATTAGTGATATTCCACTCTTATTGAAGACCTTGTCTTGTGGAGACCTCTCGATTTGTAAATTCCCATATCTTTTCTTTTCATAGTCAAGAGTTTTTTTTTCTAATAAAAAGGAGTAGGTACGTTAAGTCCCGTATTTGGCCCAAATTTAAGATTTTATGACAAAACAATAAAGTGTTGTGAAAATTCTCTTTAATAAGACTCCTTTAATAATTCATTACTTAAACTCATATTATTTGCATGATTTTGACAAAGCTACAGGGCACATTTGACTATTTTAACAAGAATGTAATATTTTCTGTAAAAATACCAACCTTTCGGTGTTTTGTTCAAAATAATTATGTCCGCACTAAAACATCACACATATTTTAACGTAACATTTTACTTGATAGAACGTTAATTGTGCAAAGTTTAATTTTGAAGTTTTTGTGCGATCTATATCGAAATCGACAAAAATGTAACAAACTTCGTGTCAAATCAAGTAATTTTCTGAGTATTTTCACACTTAAGGCAATTTTTATGTACCATGTGACCGTTGTACAACTAATTAAATTAAAAAAACTGTTGGGATTTCTTTTAATAGGCATTTTTAAATAAAAACGATAAAGAATAATAGCTTTTAAACTATCTGTCATGCTTTTCTGGAGTGCGAATTTCAGGCTTTATTAAATAATATGTGCGTTTCTGCCTTTGGATTTATTTTAAATCAAAAGAAAAAATATTCCCACGTTTAACAGTTAATGCTCTACACTGTGCAAAAGTGTTTTACATAGTATCATCTGCCCCTGAATTTTTCTACGGGGACTTAACGTTGAGGGTTGTCCATCTTTGTTTTTGGCGGAAGCGCTGACGTTTGACCTAGAAAAAGTAATTTGAAAAATTGTGAACATTTTTTCATTCTGATCCCCTCTTGCGGTACATATCAGAAGAATTATTTTTAAAATGCCATTCAGGGGCAACACTAAGCATTTTTAGTTAATCCTAGTTCAATTACTTAATTATTACGCAGCGTTGACAATGTATACTCCCGGTCTCGCGCTAGCGCCTGCAATTGACCACTTCCGTCAAACAAGTGGCTAATTTTATAATGTAAAATCCCCGTAGATAATTAAAAACTCGGCGCAGCTTAAAACGCATCGCGATTGCTAAAAAGTATTATTGCAAGTTACTTGCCCTTTTTTTCAATCTACAAAATAAACACTATTTTATAAGAATACGGAAGAGAGTTATTCTTTCACAACCTTTTTACCCGTTCCAGCAAACTCTGACATAGAGTATAGACAGTTTTTGTTTTTCAGCCTAATTCTTGGGCCAAAAACGTGGCTTAACAAAGACAAAGCTTTAATAAAACATCATTAAGTTTTGAAGAAATAAACATATTCTACCAATCTTATTAATTTTGTATCAAAACTCAACATAGGTTTACCTTTACTTTAATTTATTGATATTTTATTTCTTTTAAAAATGATAGCATAGAATGGCTGAATTTTCACGTGTAATGCCCATGGATCTACTCTACTCACTAACTGTTTACGTTTTGGCCGTAATTTTTTTGCCTTATCTTATGCAATATTCTTATTCACATGTTAAGTATATTCACATATTAATTATATTAATAACCATTTTACTTAGAATAAATTTTAACACACAAGTATATTATATCATATTGGCATGTGGTGTTATATTTTTGCATTATGTGGCAGCCCACAGCTCTGCACGGCAATTACCTAAATATTCGGAAGACTGATCTGGCAAAGTAAGCAAACGTTCAAGAATAATACAATTTTGATAATATTCAGGTAAGAGCAGTATTATTTTACGCATACACGTTTTTTATTTTGGGGGCGACTTAGAGCTTTTCACAAGGAGTTGTATTTTACCCTTGTTAAAGGCCCTGTGGAGACCTCTAGATTTGTAAATTCCTCTGTTTTTCTCCTGGTTGGAGTGCAGTTTCTCTGACTTTTACGCCATATCTTTTCATTTTCATAATTTCAGTATCGCCCCTATGATTTTTTAACGAATTCAGCAATGAATAGTTTAATACATGTAGTAACAATATGATGAATATAAAAGAAACAGCTTGCGTTGATTGACGGATATATTTTGCTGTCGGTTACTAGCAGACAAGTCCAAATATTTCACCTTGTTGTTCTCAATTGACATTTTATTTTACAGATATGTCAAAAAATGACAACAGAGGCAAGTAGTGAAATTCCATGCTCCTTGTTCATGTCGTCGAAAATACAAGTTTACCAATGTTGAATAAACATGGGGAATTTTAGTATGCTATATGTATATTTTAAGGCGTAAACTCTCATCAGTATTAGAACCAAAACGTAATAAGTCAGAGATCCAAAAACTTTAAATGAAGTACTCAAATATGAACAAATCGAAATAGAAAGCACAAAATCCGATTGTAGGGACAACTACTAAGTGCAATACGTTTCGAAGCCTTTTAGCATTTTAAATGATTTAGAATTTAAACAAATGCAGCAAACTTCTATAAAATATAATTTGATAAATTTCATGTAACACAAGTCTAACAACTGGGCTGGTGAATACCCGCGGGGACATATGATTAAAGTCCTTTTGTGGAGACCTCCGGGATTTAACTGTGGTAAGATGTTGCGCGGTCTTTTACATTTAGACAATATCTTTATTTTTCATACAGATATGATTTGGTTTATTCAAATTTTCCGTTCATTTGATATCAAATATTATAAAAATCGATTACAAAACTATAAATACCTCAATAGTACAATTTAAACGAAAATAACCTAAAAAAAGATAAAAAGATAAAACAGTATAACAAATCACAACCTTTTTTAAGTTAATTTGCGTTTAAAATCATTAAATTTGATAATGATTCTGCTAGAAAATACAGCACAGCAATTTAAATGAATTGTATCATAATTCAGGATTTTCGACGCCAGAAACAAAAACACATTCACCAGAAAGACAGCATCAATTGCTTCCCTTTCAATGGCATCAGTATTGATATCTTTATATTCTCATGCACTCAAAAATCTTTTTTTGATAAAATGCGTTTAAAGTCCATCTTTTCGGATATTCAAATAAATGAATAAAAGAAAAAAGTCCAATTGTTCATGCTACATTTATTTTACTATTTTAAGTCTGCTTTCTATTCCAATAATTGTCAAAGATAAACACCTGAAAATTCCACAACGTAATAATTGCAAAAAATCAGGTTTTCTTTAATTTGCTCTCCTTCTCAAGGTTTGACCGTTCCAATTTCAGTTTCAGCCACTTGTGTCCAAGAACTATAGTTGTTATTGTGAAACATATTGTAAGTAAAAGCAAAAATATAAATAGAAGTAACACTGGTCTGGTAGTGAGACATGATGAACTATCCTCGACAACTGACACTTCAAAATCTGCAAAACATAATTGTCTAGCTTAATAATATAATTTTGTAAAGGAAATGGAGAAAAAGAACCATTTGAAATAAGAAAACCAAATTTTGCAAAATTCTGATACATGTATATTTAAATTGTTAATGGTTATCATTGAAAGAAGAAATCAATATTGTATCGTTTACAAATCTTCAAAAGACATAAATACCTATTTGAATCTAGTATATAGAAAAACAGCAAATAAGCAGAAAAGCAACGACAATGAAGGTATTTTTATTTTAACCATTTGTATATACAGTATTATTTTTTTACATTTTAACAAGAAATTATCATATTATATCAAATCCTGTTGATCTAAGTACTTATGCAATGGTAAAAATAACTTTCTAAACTGTTTCATTATAAGTCCAGTGTAGAATACCCATGCGAGAGATCAAAAGTGCATAGTCCAAAGAGACAAGACAAATTTAAAACAA
>JARWCS010252540.1:0-13396 GCA_034783895.1 Geukensia demissa
TAATGGGACCTGTAGAAGTTTAAATTCTACTGTCATTTGGTGGGTGGCTGTCTCATGGACATTCATGCCACATCTCCCATTTTTATATTTGAGTGGCCTTTAATTAGAATAAACATTCTGGAATTACATTTTAGCATGTTCTGATTTTCAGTCTAATTAACTGAAACCGCTGTGAGGATTATTAGGACATAAGATCTATAATATGTTGAAGCAATTGATACGTTAACGCAGCAGACAGCTACTGTATTTGTTGAAATTTTAAAGCACTGCAAATACGGAAAGGATTCGAAGCATATTGCACCTAGTAGTTGTTCAAACTTCTAGTTTTGGGGGTCCTATTTCGATATGTTTTGATGTGGATACTTCTTTTACTATATCTGGATCTCGGACTTCCTAAGTTTTGTTCTAATGGTACTGATGAGAATCTACACATAGCGTATAAAACTTCTCCAAATTTTTAAACATTGGGAAACTTGATGTATGTCTTGATTTCGCAGTCAATCATGTCATTGCAGTATATATTTATATTCCTATATTTGTCTGTCTGAATATCGCCATCGCCATCGCCTTATGTCCGAAAACATCAAAATTATGCAACTTTAAACAAAAGGTGAACTCTTGTGAAGTTGAGATCAATGTTCACCCCTGGACTACTGCTTCGTTTGATTGTAAAATTCCCAGCATGATATGACTGAATATTTTTGAAATTGTCATTAAACCCAAAACGAAAAAACAAAGAAATAAATAACTGTGAAGTGAATTATTTTGCTGAGGACAAGTGGAATAAGATTTTAATTTAGAATGAAAGTGAAAGGCAAATTTTGCGGCTACAGCCTACGTCTAAGTTGGGATTTAGGTGGATCCATTTAAAGCATCTATAAATTAATACATATAGATACAAACATCCATCAGAGTCTCTGTCTGCAAGATTTACACGATTGTTTTGTAAACCACATTAATTGTTGATCCAAACAATTTCATAACAACGTAAAATGGGTGTTGGCTTTAATTAAATAATTCATGTAAAATTACGGTCTGAACATGCAGTATTTATGATGATCTATAAAAACTTTACATAAAAGTTAAATTATTATGCACTTCAAAGATCGATCATGTATTGTCTCAGTTAATTAGCTTCGGTGATTCATACATTTTTATAAGTTTCTGACAAGATAAGTATTTTATCTTTTTTGTGCAACATAGAGTGTTAAACATTAATTCAGGACACGGGCGAGGTAAGACGTAATTGTAATTTTTCCAATTATATTGTTTTATAATACTCACAAACCTCATTCAAATGCACCATTGGAATAAATTGTATTATTGTATAAATAAAGAGCTAATAAAAATTAGCTTGTTCGATTATACATTGATGATGTCTTTTTAAATATATTACTTAGTAATCTAATAAAAGGAAATGAATTGGACAACCTTGTAACATACCTCTGTCAAAGTCAAATATATTTTTGAAAGACATTTAGATGTCACACTCTGGATATGAAATCAAATGACGCTTGAATCATTTTGTTCAAGAGCAATTTAAACAAGCACTTTGGAATAGTTGTCCGAGATCTGTTTGGTGTGTTTACAAGTCTTATTTTTTAAAGTTCTCTACTGTTTTTAACATAAACCGTTAAACAAGCATGAACGAAAAGAAAAAATACATTCTTAAAAAAGCGAAAACGCAAGCACATCTAAATATTATCAGAGAATAAAAAGGCACATGCGTGTTTTAATCCCAGATATTATACAGCACAATTTAATTACCTCATATCTGTCAAATAGCAATATGGCAATTTTTTCAGGATATGGAAATGTCAGCGTATTTGAATTACTTGCTGTTGATTTTGATAATTGGAAGTAAGTACAGATCAGTTGAATGATTTATTAATTAATGTTGACATATATAAGTGATTAAATTAGTTTTCCATTATTAGAATAACATGATCAAACGGTCCGCTATTACTCCTATAGATATTTCATTTCAGAATATTCGATATCATTTTAAATCGGGGGAATAATTTAGATTTAAAATCCCACAAGAAACTTCATATGGATATATTTGTATAAATTTGGCTTATTTGCGTTCATATCGTCATGCTATGTTTATCTTATTTTAGCCATGAATGCAACTAGAAATTCATAATGTTTGTCTTGACTTCCTAATTTGGCCACTAGCGTGTCTGATGAAAATAAATCAAGAAAAAGCGCTTTACACAAAGTTCAATTTTGCTTTTGAATATTTGTTTTAAACCGTTGTAACTTGATACAAGATATCATTTCTTTTAATTAATATTTTCAGTTATATTCGATGAATTGTATAGAATTTAGTGTTAAGATAAGTGTATAATCTGCTTACAAATAGGTCCATGTGTGATCTTCTTCCTTGAGAATTTAATTCGGTTGGCACGTAAAACATTTAAAACAGGACAGGTGTAAACAATGTTAAACAATTAAACAAACATGTATATTTATCACTTTAATTGCCAATTAACAAGAAGTAAAATAAATTAAAAAAGTAATTAGTTGCTATAAAGTGTACAAATTTTATTACAAAGTACTTTATTTTAAACGAAACTCTGTATTTCCCATTTTATTATAATTCACACGCGAATAAAAGATAGAAAGGTTACTATTTTGAAAAACAGATTTTCGATTAATCAAGACTCCTCATTGATGCTCGTATCTATATAGTTCCGAAAACAAAATAATCAGAAACGGGGTACAACGTTTTTTTTATCTGTTTGGATTTAAGTACTACTTTTCCAATGTTTGAATATCGGACTTCCTTTGTTTGGTTCTAATGCTGCTGACGAGAGCCTTTTTAAATGCGCATATAGCATATTAAAAATCAACATCCTTATACAACATTGATTAACTTGCATTTTGAAATAATATTTGTTTGTTTGTTTGAATGGAGTTTAACGCCACTTTCAACAATATTTCAGTCATATCGCGACGGTCATTTTAATGGTGGAGGAAGCCGGAGTACCACCGAACTTTGCAAGGTAACTGACACACCTTATCACATGCGATGCGAGTTAAACGAAACCCGTTTTTGTTTGGTACAAACCCTGGCTGGAACTCACGCCGTTTAGGTGAAAGGCTACAGTGATCTGTACAGGTAAGTTTAAATCAACAACCTAGACCACTCGGCCAAGCAGACCCCCTTAAATTAATAGTAAAGACACATAATGAGCATGTTTTCTGTTAATGCTCTAAACCATTGTAATATTTGAATATTTGGACCGTACGGGTATCATCATAAAGTTGTACCAAAAAAAAAAAAATGAACTGTATCACGTTTTCTGTACGTTTTTATTAGATCTCCCCATAAAGTTCAAATGTAGGAAATCATAATTGAAGTGCAATGCATTGTTATACAGATTTGGTATACAAACCCTATGGCTACACGGCATATAACTGCTACGTTGTACATTTTTAATCTCTTTATAGTTGCTGGTGCTGACTATCATTGCAGAAGAAATGGTTTCCCTTGTAAAAACGATGGATTTTGTAATAGAAATGGAACGTGTACATGTCCGGCAACACATTCAGGGTTTGACTGCTCTATTGATACTAGTAAGTTAATCAAATTATCATAAGAAATTACTCCCCGGGATACAGATAGCTGTTCATTTGAAAGTGGATTTTAAGGTATTCCGACCATATTTAACCACGTGATTATCATATTAAACCGGATTTTCTAGCAGAACATAATGCAATGACGTCGATAAAGATCGTTGAACTTCGGAAATATTATTATTCTATATTATACTGTTTGATAATAAATAAAGTCTTTCTGTGATTTGTCTATCTAGAAACATAAAATATTCTTGGAAATATGACATTAGAATAGTTAAAAAAATATTTCACCGTCATTTCTGTTATGGTTCAGAAGCTTAAATTAAGTTAAGTTATAATGATACATAAAATCGTGGTATTATTGATTTGCAGTTTATGGGATTGTTGTTTAAAGTTCTGCTATTGTTCCAATAAATATGTAACTGAAGCTTTACTTTCTCTGCTGTCATGTCACTGATGCCACATTTGCCTTTCAAAACACAACCTTGCTCAGTTCAAATGGGGACAAAGTTTCCAAAAATTAAAATAAATAAAACAATTTCCCGTGAATGATGAAGCATATCACTTACAGAGAATAAAAGTATGATAAAACATTTTTTTTTATTTCAACTACGGGACGAAAATATGTCCTAAAATGACCTTCAAAAGTTTGCAACGAAAGCCTAATACTATATTGCAATTGCATTAACTTCTTTTTTATTCAATTTCCTTTAAACAATTTAATAAATTTGTAAATAATATAATTGTAGGTCTTGTTAATTGTGAAACCAACCCTTGTCAGAATGGTGGAATATGTTATGACGAGGACAAATGTTCATGCTCCCCTGATTTCTATGGTGACCGATGCCAATACCAGACAGGTAAGTTTTCGTTTGTGGTTTATTTCATTTTTCCTAATTTTTTAGTTCGTTAAATTTTGTCCATTACATTGGACACATTGATAAACCATAGAAGGTGATAATGAAAGTTTTTAGTAGTGAATGTACTACTAGAAAACGAAAATACCAATAAAGAAAATCAAAATACGGAATCAACGGAAGGTGCAAGGTAGATATCAGATGTTTCGAATGTTAAAAAAAATAAAACATAGTTCAATTGATGAAACAATATATGACTACTTGCGTTAAATATTGATTTTAATAAGCACATGCAAAATTCATTCACAATTACAACAAACATTTATATTTCAAGAAGAATCTTTTTGGTAGTTTCCTCAGAATGTATGGGATCAGAAATCCAAATGACATTTGTTGCTCCCAAAACATTTGCTGGGACAGTATATGTTGGAAACGACGAAGCCAATTGTAAATTCAACAAAGACGATGACGAGGTTCCAGGATTAGACAAATATGCATTAACGATACCATTTAACAGTAATGACAGTTGCTCGAAAGCAATCAACATAACAAACGATACACCAATGGTAAGAAAATCAAATTTGCACTATGTACCAAGAATGAATTAATATGATTAGTCTGCTCATTACTCAATAAACCAATGAAATTAATGGTAACGATACAAATAACTAAGGAAGAATCGACCATACAAACAACCAAACAACTAAATATGCCTCGTCAAACATTACCTGATAAGCACATGTGAGTTAATTATTTATTTAATTTCCTGTATTACCAGAACATCACGGCGTTATTTGGTTGCCATGAATTGTCTTCCGTAAGATTTAGAAGCTTCAAAAATGACCGGTTGTGTATATTCCACTGTCTGTGGTGACAACAAAGCGAAAGAAAACTGTTTCGGATATTCACTGTCTTTTATATAAAAAAGCCATCACGAATTACATAATGTGTGACCTCAGTCCACTTTTTAAGTATGTATCTAGTGCATGTTTTTTTTATTTGAATTCAGACGAGCAGTATATATGAATTAGTCCGTGACATTTTTCATCATTATTTCAATGTCAATATCAATTTTACACCAGTCAATTTATTTACATAGTATCTATTGAACACTTCCGTGACAAATTTAAAATTAATAGATATACCTGTGAATGTCTGTGATTTAACATCAAATAAAATAGGATAATTCAAAAAACAATATCTGAAAGGATGATTTATGACGATATCTAGCTACGTTTTATATCTTTTATTTACAAATTGTCGATATTCGTGTGCAAGCAAGTCTATCAGATAAAGAATCTGGTTTGCTTTTATAGATTTTCCTTGTGTATGCCATTGATTGACAGATGCGACTTTATTTTTATAGATTTCCTTATAAGCCTCTGTTAAAATTTTTGATAGAAAGCAAAATTCACTTGATTATAACCTGACTTCTGCATGTTGAGTTTCACAAGTCCAGTGTAGAATACCTATGTGCGAGATCAAATGTGCACAGTCCAAAGAGACAAGACAAATTTAAAACAAACTAAAAGATAAAACGTAAACAAAAGGAACAAAAGCTTGGAATCCACGAACTCCTTTACAAAACAGGAGTTAAACATTTAGTATTTAGACATAAAACATCTCTTTTGGAAGATTTCCTCAACTTTCTCCTCAACTTAAAAAAACTGAACTATCAAATGACAACATTATTAATATTTGAGAAATAAATGAAAGATTTTGGGAAACTCTCGATTTGAGATGTTTTATGAAAGTCAAACCTAATCAGCATCCATACTTGATTCAGTTTAATCTAAAGTGAAATGAAATTTTTAAAATTTTGAAAGTATAAGTTAGACAAGAATTTGTGCTTGGAAAAAGCTTAAGGAAAATATTAAGGTACTTAGTAGAACGACATTATTTTAATGTATGGTGCCATTGCACTGTGTGACAGATAGTAAATTCTGGTTTATTTATCAAAATAGTATATAACAAATATTGTAAATTTGAAATAATCTACAAGGTTTTGTACTCTCTCTGAAACCGTCAGTAATTTTGGCGAGATTATTCACATTTGCATTCGTATTTTATATCGACTTTAAGAGCTCCAGTCAATACTTTTCGTTTTCAAGATTTGTTTTATAATATAAAATTACCAATGTTGAATAAATAGGGAGAATTTTTGTATGTTATATGTATATTTCACGGACTAACCTTTCATCAGTAGCATTAGAAACAAAACATAGTGAATCAAAGACCCAAACATAGCAAAAGAAGCAATCAATTCCAAACAAATCGAAATGGGAAGCCAAATCCGACAAAGGTGACAACTACTAAATTTTTAATTTTGAAAGGTTGATTTTTTCTCGGTCCTTCGAACTTTGGGGAAAATAATCCTTTTCTCGATTTAAACATTACTTGTACATTATTATTAGTGCAATAGTTTTCGAGGACTTTTAATGCCGCAGCATTTTAACAAATGCAGCGTATTTCTGTAAAAAATGTTTGATAAATTCCATGTCAGAAAAGTCTGACAATTTTGCTCATTAATGCCATAAGGGATCTCTGCTCCGCCAGCAGAGGCATCGACCCAGTGGTTTCAAAATACAAAATTAACAATGTTGAATATATATGAAGAATTTTGGTATGATACATGTACATTTCAAAGAGTAACCTCTCATCAGTAGCATTAAAATCAAAACATAGGGAATCAAAGATCCAGAAATAGCAAAAGAAGCACTCAAATCCAAAACAAATCGAAATTGGAAGCCAAATCAGACATCAAGGACAACTAATAAATTTTTAATTTTGAAAGCTTTATTTTTCCTCGGTCCTTCAAACTTTGGGGAGATAACCCATTTCTCGATTTAAACATTACATTAACTTTTAATGAGGACCATAATTGTATACTCAAAAGCCAAATTTAACTGCGGGGAAAACACTTTTCTGGATTTTTCTGCATTAGACACGCTAGGGGCCAAAAATAAAGATAGCAATCAGGAGATTTTACAAACTACAATCGTCGTAAGCTTTTCTATTACCTTTACATGTCAATTTTTTGTTATTTTGGACCTCTTGGATGTTTCTCTTATAGATAATTATTCCAAATCTCCTAATTATAGACCATAATCATTTGCATGAAATCTACCATTCCCTTAAAGTATCCATCAATTTTGTACTTTCTAGAAATAAACATTTAAAATCATTTTGAATTTTAAAATATACTTTTATCAAAATGAACATTCGTATATTTTAAGTCTGACCACAAAATTACTATGGTACGGTGCGGAACTCTCTCTGCGCGCGTGTACGTGATTCCTTGTTTTCCAATGTTTGGTCCCGAGCGTGCCTGATGGGGGTTGGTCCAGACAAGCGCGTCGTGCGCGGTATGAGTAAGGCATTTTCAATCGTTGTTTTCCAATTTTGTCTACGGTCTGTTTGATGAAAGAACGAAATGCAAGGCATTAGTTTTTGGGAGGAGGAACTTGTTTCGTGCTCCACGGAAGTCATGTGAACTGGGGCGACAGCTTGACGAGATATTGTGCAGTACTCAATCCAGAAAAGATGTGGATTGTGTCTTTCTGGCATTTATTCCATATTCCTTCTTTTAAATATCATGTTTGAAAGCACGTTAGCTATGAAGAACCAAAGATGGTAAACAGTTGCTTTTATATAAAAAGGGAAAATATGGGGTAAATGTCAGGGAGGCCATCCTCCATCCCTTTCAGAAGCGGATGAAATTGTTGACACTAGAGGTCCTCACAAAGTCATCAACAAGAGTGTAATCCTTCTCCTTGTGACAATCTTTAGAACGGCCTAAGCAAATCATGTTTGCGTAAACTTTATGCATATACAACGTTTGCTCATAACACAACTATGTGTAAGAGCCTCTTCATATTTTAAAATATCATGATTATCGACTATCCACACTTCTTGAAAATCATAAAGGTCATCACTAGTTTGCAAATATACAACTCGCACATGATCTTTCATTTTCATAACTTTTTGAAACTTTGCCACTGGATTTCAATTTTCCAATTTTTTTGTCAATTTTGCCAAGAAAAATATTTTAGTTCGTGTCGTAGTTGCAGATTCAATACTTCATGTAAAGGTGGAAATTAAATGCAATATATATTATGTTTTTCGCTGAAGATTTAGCACATTTACAATATTTTACGTTCCGGGGTTAATCAAAGATATACTTAATTCATAGACAAACAAAAATGCTTTGGTTTTATTATATGAATTTAATATTAAATAAAACAATGTTGCCGTTCTCGTAAAACGCATTGCGCAATATCAGCGTCATCGTTAGATTTATGACGTCTAGACCAATGGAAATCAACCAGACATTGAGGTTTCCAGAATCGCTTCCATTTAGCGGTCCATTTTGTATGTATTCGAAAATGGTTAACAAGTTTGCCTTTGTCAGGTCCAGTGCAAGAGATCAAAGTTGCATAGTTCAAAGAGACAAGAAAAGATTCGACACAAACTAAAAAAGAGGCTTGGGCCCCATGAACTACTTTACAACATAAGAGTAGGATCATGTGCTCCGGATGTATTTTTTTCACAACTGCATAGTGATATGTCGCAGTAATATCAAAGAGACCGTGTCAAATCTTTGAAGCAATCCTTTGCTAACATTTAAATTATTAAAACAATAACAATTACTTTTTTCATTTCTGATGTACAAGGACTTTGCTTATATTATTAACCAGCCCAGATGTCCGACTTGTTTGATATTATATTTATCAAACAATGTTGCTGAATTTGCTACATGTAAAATTCTAAAGCACTGAAAATACGGAAAGGCTTCGAAAAAGTGTTACACTTAGTAGTTGTCCCTGTCGTCGGATTTGGCTTCCCAGATTTGGGTGTTTCTTTTGCTATGTTTGGATTTTTGACTTCCAATGTTTCGGTTCTAATGCTACTGGTGAGATGTTAATCCTTGAAATGTACATAAAGCATACCCAATTTTGTCCATATTTATTGAATTTTGTAAATTTTGAATTTCGTAACAAAAAATATGACAAAACATGCAAATAACTAAAAAAAAAACCCAATTTCTTAAAAATAACATTTGGATTATAAACTTCCAGTGAATTGTGATCAAATAAGACCTAATAATCCCTAATTCTACGTTAGGGCTTTGAACTTATTATGATGAACTAAATGTATAATCATTAAAATATGATTTTGTAGAAGGGGGATATCCGTCGTGTCGTCGATGTTGTAGTCAGCTATAATCCAATGTTCATCTCCAGCACCGACAGTGTAATTATATACAGCTGTGTTCATAAAGGATCTAACTTCTCTATGTTTGCTGAATTGGACGACGTCGGATTAGATGAAAGGTTGGTGAATTATTTCAATACCTTACTTCAATATTATTAAGGAATTCTTACAATGGACTTTTTGCAGGCTGTTTGACCTCTAGAGAACGATATTTCTAGAATGATCGGTGCATTTTATCTATTTATAGTGCGACGTGATCTTTGTTCGTATCTCATATGTCATAACTAAATTTAATCCTTTTCATAGGTCACAAACGCGTGACACATAAAAAGCGCGTGACCGCATCACATTTTTGCTTCCGGTTCCTCCCTGTCAAAATAGATCTTTATTTACAAACTTTTAATATTCATTGGTAATATCGAATTCAGTAATGAATAGTTTTCTTTTTTGTTTAATCGAAAAATGAACACAATAAGATTTCAACAGACGAAGAATATTATCCATATGAATGACGTCAAAGCACTTTTGAATAAATCGTAGCAAGATCAACTTGCCATAAAAAAGTAGGCTATTGATTTTTTATCATTAGAGAAAAAAGTTTCACTATGGTTGAGGGTGGTTTACGATCTTTTACAATGTTTATACTATCTCATTTGCTATTTTCTAAAATTTAAACATTTGACTGAAGCTCGTTTCTTAAATTTGGAAATGACTAAATCCATTTGATACTAAATTGTAATTGTGAAACCTATATAGATCTATATTGTTTTAAATAATATACAAAAGTTTCTGAAGCTAGGGATAATTGGTATGCCACACAAACCCGACGATTCGATAAAACTGAACATATTGCTCTCAAATAAAAAAATAGTTCTGTAAAGGGAAAAGGAGAGTTTATGTAACTATTTCACCGTATATTCCAAATACTTAAACTTTGCCAGGCATTTTTACATTTTTGGTTTTGTTTAGGGTAACATCTAAAATCGTATTTATTAACTTTTTGAAAGCCCTCATTTTACATTTCTTTTTGAAATCCCCGACTTTACATTACAGTAAGAAAAAACTCACTGAATATCATTTTCAAAGGCCTTCCTTTAAGTTACAATTTTACATCGTTTACTTTACATTTCAGTGTAAAAAACTTGACTTCGCGTTTTATTTTCAAAACCTTGCCTTTAGATTGCAATTTTCAAGGCAATATGTAAAATATAGTTGATAAACACAAATTGTTGAACGATAAGATATGGTGTTGTTTAGCGATTGTTACAAGGGTATGGCAGGCAGGCATGGATGGGGGCACTTGAACAGTTGGACAGTCGTAGAGGAAATGTGTCGATGGGACACGGATGCCCTGTCCCGGCAATCAGGAAGTAGACATATGACGGACCTTAAAATGGAGACACGTTACAACTCACTCTGAAATGTTTCAGACCAGCAATAAATAAATCCAATATACACAGGCCAAGAAATCTTTGAAAAAAAATTACGAATCTACTGACAAGGCTAAAACTTAATTCCCCCGCCGCCTAAAGATGCGGGCACAAAAAGGCACATATTTACTGTGTCTAATTTATAAATATCATTACCACTTGTGTTACTTGGAAACATCTTTGACGCATACAGTCCAGTGCAGAATACGCATGCGTGATAACCGAAGTGAATAGTCCACAAAGACAAGTAAAAAAAGAAACAAGCAAAAAGGCAAAACAGAAACAAAAAGAACAATAGCTTGGGCTCCAAGGACAATTGCTTGGACTCCAGGAATTCCTTTATACAAAACAGTAGTAGGTTCGGGTGCTCTAAATGGTTAAAATCCCCCTGTTCTATTCCCCGCACCTATCGTGAAATCCTCTGCAGCACAAATGATCAGAAATATAAATTATATAGTTGTCTTGCTCTTTAGACGATTGGGAAAAGTGAATTCGTAAAGTTATTAGCGTACATGCAGAAATATGCTGTTATTTTCAGTATTTGTTTTAGAAATCAGATTTTTTAAACTACCCTCACGCAGATAATCAGACAAAAATAAAGTGAACCTTTAATAAAAGGACGTAGAACGAACTTTTTTAATATGTGATGCATTATCCTTAACATATACTAAGAAATCCATATCATTCCATTTTCATAACAAACCCTTTTATATCTTGATTAGGTTGTCGTTGCTGCTAGGTAACTGTTCAGGATATCCTTTAGTTGTATCGTTTGTAAGGTTGGTACTGTTGGGCATTGGGTTTGGTTTTGGTTTCACTGTGTGTAAAGGAATGTCACTTTCTGTGCAATTTTGGTGTTGTATCATAAGTTTAGGTTTATGTTTTGTATTCTGTATTCGTCGGACAGACAGTTTAGGTAATAGGTTGTCAATAGTAAGGTTTTGCACAAGTAAATTGAGTTGAAAACATGCATAAAAACAAGAAGGCCTGCCCAATGCTCTTCATTAAAAGCGATGGAAGAACCTGCTCAATCTCCAGTTAGGGATTTACACATTATAGGCACAACGATCTGCATTGTTTAAATCGTTTTCGTTTTTCTGTAGTTCCATTAATATTCGAGTCTGTTTCATAAATATCAAAACTGAAATTAGACGTTGTGTTTTATTTTTAATTCCTGTAATAAATTACCGAAGTTAAAATTTGAAATAATTTAACATTATGTTCAGCGATTTTGTGTCGAATTTTGTAGTTGAAGTCACCTTATTTCCTTTAGTGTGACAAATTCGATAATTAATAAACGTGCATGCATGAAAATTTCACATTTATATGAAAATATTGTTATTCGTTCACGTTATTATATTAGTTCGATTGTCTTGTTTAATAAATATTTTCACATTTTCATTTTGGGGGCCTTTACATTTTCAGTTATGGTATGGACTCCGGTTTTTTATCGAAGGCCTTAATGTGACCTGTAGAAGTTTAAATGCGACTGTTATTTCGTTGTTGGCTGTATCATGAACAATCTCCTATTTTCATGTGTATATGACTTCTTGCTATTAAAACTTGTTGAAGCCATAAACGAACAGATATATGTTTGATATGACAAATTACCAGTACGTATAATGCAGAAACTGATCTAATTCAGGTTATTCATAGGTAATCATACGTTTTTATACAGTGTATAATTTTAAATAATTTTTAATAATATGTTCAATATAAGTACCAGTGCGTTTTTCGTAATATTAGCTTTTTATTTGTATCTACATGTTCTCAATTTTGTCGAACAGTTCTTATATGTACAATAATTTATATTCATATGTGATTGATATAAGTGTTTAGAAAGAAAGTATATTCATATGTGATTGATATAAGTGTTTAGAAAAAAAGTATATATATATATACTAATCAAACTCATTCAAATATTAGCAGCTGTCATAATGCTTAGTTAAAAGTATCTTTCTATTATCTTTAAGGACCAACCTGAAGAAAGATGTTTCTACTGCAACCTATATGCCAGTTAGGTTTGTTGTTTTGGAAGAGGATGGACAGCCTCTGAACAAACCCCTGTTTGTAGGTGATAACTTCAAACTTCTTTTCTTCCTGTCAGACACTAGTGGTGAGTTTTTATAGTTAGAAATCAAACGCAATACTTGTACGTGAGATTCATTAAGCTTTTTTACATAGTAAAATTGGTGTGAATGGTGTGAAATATAAAAATAGGAGATGTGGCATAATTGTCCACGAGACAGCCACCCACCAAATGACAGTAGAATTTAAACTTCTACAGGTCCCATTATGGCCTTCAACAAT